>JAOBRD020384489.1:0-36921 GCA_027575215.2 Hydrozoanthus sils
CCCTCAAGGCTAAAGATAGCAACGTCCTCTTTGTGCACCTAACTGAAGACATTATTGAGTGATTTAAAAAAAGTGCAAGGTTAAAAAAAACATGTATATTATAGTTCTGTTCTGGTTCCCTCTATGTGTAGAACAAATGAAATTAAGTAAAAAAAACGGTAAAAAAGTTACCTGACCTCAAAAAATCGATTTTGAAGTTCAAAAGATTAAATAACATCCAAATTTTAATTTGGTATCGGCTGCCTGCATTTCAGTCTTAGACAACCTAATTTTAAAAAATTTCCTTGGGGATCATGGCCTAAGACCCCAGAGTCTCACGAGAAACCAGTTTCTCTTGTACTTGCCTTTGGTATATTACAGCATCTCAGAGTTGACTTCTCTGAAGATGATGACAATACTATTGTTGTTGCTGCTATTAATGAAATATGTATTGATTTTTGTCTCTGTAGTCGTAGTCCAATCTCTGTGGCAGCTGCTGCTATATACATGGCATCACAAGCCTCAGAGGAGAAGAGATCCCAGAAAGGTACCCACTCAGATGATCTGAATACTGGATTATTAATTATAAGAAAGTCTGAATTTAAAGGAAAATGAAAGGGACTTATAACGTAAAATGTGCGAGGAAAACAAAGAACAGAAGGAAACAAAACATAAGCAGAAAACAGGAGAGAAGAGTAGGGAATGAAAACGAAAGGAAATTTTGGCTTCTGCTTACAATATAAAAGCTCATTTCGAGTGATCTTGACTCAGTGCTAATTAGTCTAATCTTCACTATACTCTTGGGTAGTCGGAAAACACAACAAGTTCTTACAATCCATTTGTAGTATGGTTTAACGCCCTTATCCAAGAATACACAATGGTCTAACCGTTTGTAGATGTTAAAGCAAAGGCAGCACCTTCTCCTCAGTTATCTTTAACTGCCCAATCACAATCATGGAACTTGGTTTGTTTGAAAGGTTTTTGAAAATGGAGAAAAAATTCGTTTATTTAGTTAAAATAACTCTTGGTTGCTGAGATAGTAATGTTTTTCAAATACCCAAATTGCCATAGGAGGAACCCAATGGGATAAATCGCCAAGCAACAGTTATCTCTAAAACATGTGTTTGTGTTATAGTTGAACGACTGTGCAAAGTTTCAGGATCATTGGTCTTGTTGTTCAAGAAATAGCTGTTGTTTTTGTGATCTTCACACTTGAGTTAATATGATTTCACAACTTTGGTAATTGCATATTTGAAAAACCTTGATTTCTCAACAACCAAAAGAGTAATTTTAATGAAATAAACGGCATTTTTTTCTTTTTCAAAAACCTTTCAAACAAGTGGTATATACACTTTAAAACAACGAGTGAAGGTCTGGTCTGGACTTGAACCCAGCTCTCCCGCCTAATAAACTGGTGCCTTACCAGGCAGCGGTCTAACTAATCGTGTATTTGAAAGTTAGTTTGCACAGGAACTAAGTTGGAATTATTTCTTTTTCAGAAATAGGCGACATTGCAGGTGTAGCAGATGTGACGATTCGCCAGTCCTACAGACTGATATACACTAGAGCAGACCAACTTTTCCCTGCTGACTTCAAGTTTGCGACGCCAGTAGACAAATTACCAAATGTTTGAAAGTGAAGGCTGGGTCCTTCTCATATTTAAAGTTTAGTTAGCTTGTAAAATATTACAATTTTTGAAATACCATAAAAAGTTGATTACAAATTCACCAATGAAAGCACCACGACACTAGGAATCTCTTAAGTAGGTTTTGCTTTCTGTGACAAATTGGAAAATTTTGCGTTTCTACTTAAAGAATTGCTTGCTTCTGATCAGTTTTCCTTCCTAATTATAAAACCAAAACAATGCAGTAAAGTTTGTAGTTTATCAGATAGGAGCTGCAAATCGACCAATGTTCTCACGTGGAAAATTTTTGCGATTTAATAGCATAGTAAGGATTGGCATCACTCTAACATCACTGTATTATTTATAGAGTTATAAAGTATACATTGTTTTGTTTTGTTCTAGTTTACCTTTATTGTCGTATCTATTGAGTAATCGTGGCGTTAATTGTATGTTGTGTTTAGTTTTACAACGGATGATGCAAAAAGGCTTGTTAAAATTAACTCGGCATTCTTTTGCATCATTTCTGAATTTTACACAAATAAATGCTTTAGGAAAACTGTCGGTCGTGTGGATTTACGAACTATTGCCACTGTATTATGAGCCCGCGAGCAAACGCACGATTACTATGCGTTCTCCTTCGTCGAACGCAACAAATGCCTCGTATCTAATTTAAATGGCTCTCAAAGTCGGTGGCACAGTGGCCGAGCGGTTAGTGTGTTCGACTCGTAACCCTTGGGCTACCTGTGGTAGTCCGAGCTTTTCTATTCATCTATCAGTCTATAGACGTTGTCGAAAGTGTGTAAGCCTGCGCTATTTGACGGTCCGCGGTGCGAGAAGGCATTTGACTCGAGTTTTTCTTGAATTTGAAAATAGTTGCCAACTCGGTAACCAGAAAATTAATACTTTAAGAAACAAACAAGGTTAATCTATCTCTGTCTTAAATTTTGAAATTTTACAGCTAGTCACTAGTCGGTGGAATTTCGAAATCTTTAAACTAGTGGGTATATGACTGCACGACAGAAAACCGTCTCAAAACCCATTTTAATGACAAAAAATAACACAATTTACACAAGGTAAGCAAAATAATTTCATTTTACCGTCTCAATCATGTATTCTGGATAGCATCTGTCAAAAGATAAGACAATTCTGGTCGGTTTTTAAACTCAGTTTAGACTCGGATCTAGAGCGACCGTTAGAAATCTAATTCGAATTAATGACGTCACTTATTTCGAAAACTTTGAATCGACCATCTGTGATCAAACACGCCCATTTTGTTTAATTATTCCACAGTCTTTCAAACAGCATGCACGAAGCTGCCAACTGTTTATTTGTGTCCGTTTCGAGAGGAAGCCGCATTTCTGCTAGTTATAAGTCATGCAAATAATTTGTTTTCACAAACCAAAAATCTAAGGAAAAAGGTTGTTCTGACTTTTTTAAAAAAAGAATTGTTTTAACAGTGGTCAAATGGTGCATAGTAGGACTAGGAAGAGTTTTTGTCTGCCTTTTTTCAGAGCCGAAAAGTGGCATTCACGTTGTTTTCAAATAGGTTCACAATTTTGAAAACAAAAGCTCTGCAGGCTATAAGACAACTCGGCTCCAAAAGTCATTCATGCATTCAATATTGCTTCTCTTTTTTTTTCAAAGTTGCCTTTACCCGAAAGACCAGTGACACAAACTAAGTGAAAACATAACTGGAGAGCTTGCAGGCTAGTTTACGACAAACGTACGTACGTCGGTGAGTAAGCAGCCCTAGTTGGCAAAACTAGCTATGATTTAATAATTTCAAATCTTTGTCAAGTTTAAGAGTGATAACGTTTCAGCGTTCGTCCGTTTGAGTGTTATCATTTTCTTATTTGCAATGTCGTCGGACGATGGATTCTTGCTTCAAAGAAAAAGCGTGAATATCTCAGAAGCTTTATAAGGCGATGAATGATTTCAGAAGGGGAAACGCGATTCTCGATCTACAAGCTTTGGTTTAATGAGCACTACGTCACCGCGGATGCTGAGTTTTTTCTGTGTTGCTTTTTACCTTTTTTCCTGACGCCTAATCAGCAAGTAGGCAGGTGTGCCGGATCCTCTTCCTCAGAGATGCCCGATTTCCGTATTTGAGGGACACTTATACGCTATTTTATTTAGCTTTACCTACTGCTATACCCCGCATTTATTTAAACAGAAGATCTCTCGCATTTTTTAAAACAGAGCAAATTTCTTTTAATTGTAAAGAAATGTTTTATAAAGGATTAAAAACTCCACAATTTATACAGTTTAAAATTTCAGTTAAATGAATACGCACAAGACTTTTGGTCAAAAATTGCAATTCCGCAGCAACTAATTTTCTTGTGGTGTGTGCTCCAAGACTGAAAAACTTCTGTTGTCTGCGCTCAAATACTAAAACAACTGATTCTGGTACATCGAACCAAAAAGGAATACCAAAAAAGTGTTGAGTCAGGAAACAGAAGTAAAACATAAATAGAAACTTATGAAAAAAAGGAATTGTACGACTGCTGCAGCATGTTCATGAACGTCAACCTTCCTTCGACAAGATCTCAAAACACCGAAAGTACTACCGATACTTCTGTCCAAGTTTGCTGTCTACCACCATAGAAACACCTGGAGACGGACCACTAAGGAAGTCTTCGCGAAAGGAATCTTTAGAAACATCTGGTAAAATGATATGTGCCATGATAAACACAGTTGGGTTATTCTTATGATAATGTGGATGACGTTTGGGGCTATTGAAGTACTCTATATAATGACATCCTGGACCAGCATGTGCCAATCAAGAAAAAGTGGGTCCGTGGTGACCCACTTCCATGGA
This sequence comes from Hydrozoanthus sils, assembly GCA_027575215.2. Taxonomy (NCBI): domain Eukaryota; kingdom Metazoa; phylum Cnidaria; class Anthozoa; order Zoantharia; family Hydrozoanthidae; genus Hydrozoanthus; species Hydrozoanthus sils. Next base: position 4,422 of record JAOBRD020384489.1, read on the forward strand.
TTACACCCTAAATCCAGCGTGAAATCTCATTTCGTAACAGAATGTTCAAGAGTCATAAAGGAACCCCTCGCTGTTTAGGTGGGAAGCTTATAGAAAGCAACGAAATAAAGCGTAAAGGTGTCAAGATGTTCTGTTACGATGCATCAAATACTGCCAGGCACCCTGGGGAATATTTCAAGAAAATGAAACCACTTCTTCCAATTTCCGGTCACAATAAGCAAGATAATATAATTCTTGTTGAAAATGATCGTGTTATAACTGAGCCTAGTTCTGTGACTGAGGTATTTAATGACTACTTCGTTAACGTAGCGAAAGCAGGGGACAACATTGGTGGGCTTTCGGATTTCTCAGAACACCCGAGTGTAAAATCAAATAAATGAGAAAGAGTTTTTCGACAACTTCTCGTTCAACCCAGTTTATAATAGGAGCTACATTCGTAACATTTTAGACCGTTTAAACCCGAGGATAGCTGTTGGAGTTGATGGAATCAGTCTGCGTGTTTCGAGACTGTCTGCTCCCGTTCTGGCAGATGAAGTTACCAAACTAATAATACTCGCTCCTGGCCAACGGAATGGAAATGTAGCAATCTAACTCCTGCATTTAAAAAGGCTGAAGACACCTTCAAAGGAAACTATCGTCCTATTTCTATTTTGACTACATTATCCAAGGTTTACGAAAAGGTGATGTATGATCAGATGTACGAAAAATTTGCCACCACCTTTCTACTAGCTTATCTGGCTTCTTGAAGAATCACTCGTGCTGTACTGCCCTACTTAAGATGACAGAGGACTGGCGAGATTGTCTTGACAACAGAGAAGCCGTCGCCGCCGTTGCAGTAGGGGGCAAAGCCTTCGACTCAATTTGTCACAGGCTATTGTTGGCAAAACTACAGGCCTGTCGTCATACTTTGTGGGTTTTAAACAACGTGCATGTAAATTACAAGGAACATGTTCAAGCTATAGTGTTGTTAAGGCAGGAGTACCACAGGGATCCCTCCTTGGCCATCTTCTTTTCAACATTTTTCAGCTTCTGTCTACCTGCTTTAACCTTTGTAACTTTTGGCATTTATAATTGACTTTCAATGATTGTTCATAATATTTTATTCTTGTTGTAGTTATAGCTAATTCTTTTATGTAGTCTGTGTATATGTAGTTGTAACACACGTTCGTATTTCAGTTGAACGAGCTTCCTAGCTCCTGGGCGAAACGTGTATAAATAAGGCATTGATTGATTGATTGATTGATTGATTGATTGATAAACATAGATGCTTAAAAAAGTTGTCTTACAAGTCTCTTGATCCAGATAATAAAATTAATTTTGCAACACCAATAACCGCCAAATGTAAATGGCTTGTGACTTGAGCTACCCAGGTATTGATTGCTGCAATGAACACCACCAAGCCCTTGTGCCGTTCCTGGATCTACACATCATCTATTCATTTGACGATTATGTTCTCACACACAGATGATTGCTCAGTCAACTCGTAACAATAGCTTTTTGGACCTTTTTACTACTATAACCACATCAAGGTATTATACCAGGCCTGGCAGACCATGCTGCGGTAGTAAGTGAGGGAGGCGTATTCACCAAATACCAAGAAGGATCTTACTTTATAAAAAAAACGACAGAGAAGCTTTAAGGAACACACGAAGAACATGACCACGACGAACAAGAATCTAAAAAAGGACTGATACAGAGGCATCATGACACTCTTTAAGACACCTCTTGAAGATGGTATTGGAATCTTCGTACCAATCAACAATTCACAAGAAAATATTTAATTGGTTAAATACAGACATCAAACGTATGACCGGAAACGTTGCATATACTTGTCAAGAGTAGTACGCACTGCCAAAAAACACTAAGCACTATAGATCAGGACAGTCTTATGCTGAAGTAATTCTTACCTCAGCCCACAGTGGTACTAACAATTCCCACATTTTCATGCGACTTTTGTCCTTATCAATACATAGCCAAATTGCACGTTGCAGAATTGTCGAATTTTATTGCATTGAGAGCTTTGAAATATATTCGTCGACAATAAATTAGACAATTGTGCGACGTATGAACAGGGCTTTAGGATCCTGAAGGAACTCAGTAGAGAAACAACTGTGCGCAGGTATCTTCAAGGTATTTCGTCGAATTGGTACAGTCCCGAATTACTGGAAACTGGACTGTTTAACCCCAATCTACCAAACGGGACCCGAGCAAGAGCCACCAAACTATCGACCGATTACGCAGCAAGGTCATGGAATGTATGGTTGTCCCTAACATATCATCTCAAAGGTCCTTTCCGGTTTTCAACATATGGCTTTTGGCGAAGACTTCCTCTGTTGCCTCTGAAACCCAATTGATCGGATTGGTTGATGAACTGGGAAGAAATATACTGAATGGCGGGCAAACATCGTCATAATTATGAGTTTTTCCTACAAGATGCCACAAAACTGTCTTGTAAGCAAACTAGATGATCTCGGTATAAACGAAAATACTCTCATGGATAGAGAACTTTCACACGAACAGAAGCTAGTTCGTTATTGGAAGCAAAAAGACGACATATGTGTCGTTTGATAGGGCTCTGTGTTGTCTTGGGGCCGTTGTTGTCTCTCTGCTTCATAACGACTTACCATCGTACGTGCAAACCAAAGTGAGACCGTCTTCAGATGATGCGGTCATATACTTCACAGTTAAATCTGAAAGTGACTGTAAACATCTTCATCACTGATCTGATGCTTTCTCGTAGGGCATCACATAAGTTTGCTACTTGAGTCTTGGAATGTTTCTTGTAACAAGAGAATCTGCAGGAGATCGCAAGGTGCAAATGGGATCATGTCTAGATAAGATCAAGTAGTCAGGCCAGTTGTTGTTGTAAAGAGCATATATAGTTTCCACGTTTCAGGATGTTTAGTTGAGTGTTCTGTTGCACGCCCTATGATGGAATGTGCTCTAAACAAAGTCACGTGGAAAGCAGGTAAAGGCGGATAATCCAGGAGTCTCCGGGATACAGAACGAATCAGCCAAATTTCCCAGATAAAAGCAACTTTGAACCTTTGCACCACTGTAAGCTAACGTCCTGTCTCCAAATGGGGATTGTTGATTGGGGTAATCGAACAATTTTTTTTAAAAAACTCCCCTCGTCATTTCTTGAGGCATTTTTTAAGGTTAAGCATTCTTTTAACAACAAAACCACATGTTGAAGGAAGCTAAACAAACGCTTGTCTCGTTTTCACGGCCATATTTAAACAAACTGTCTGATTGGATTTCCGTTAACCAGTAAAAACCAAGGACGTAAACGTCCGATTTAATGGGGAGGAAGGATCATTATTTTTTCTTTAATATGGGGGGAAGAGGTAGTTCAATGCCGAAAGAAAAATTTCCAGAGTTTAGATCTCCAGAGGTTAGCCGTTACTCTGATTAATAGCTCCTGGGAGTTGGGATACGATTTTTGAAGATATTCCAAGGGTTTATTGGTTTGCGCATGACCAACGTCTCTCTCGCGACGCAGGGGGTGGATGATCTTTAAACATTGTTAAGTAGAACTAGTACAAAATAAGCTTCTCGCAAAACGCTCCATCGTCATGTATGCAGCCGTTTGGGTTTCCACAGTTCGCAAAAAATCCAATCTTAGTGTTTATCAAAACTTTCAATAGCCAAGTTGCTTGTTAAACAAGTTTTCCTAGTCCTATTTGAGAGATCTTCTGAAACATCTTTGTTATGTCTAATTCTAAAGTTATCTTCCTACTAGAATACTCCACTCAGCGTCCCTGTTCCTCTCGACGAAACAAAAGCCTTGGTATCAAACACTTTATGCCAAATGAAGAATATAATCACCCCTGTTCCATTCCGACACCCTGCGCTGAAGGTCTTTGAGATTAGCCTGGTTCTGGTAATGGACATGACTGCCTTAATAGGGAACACGATGGTTCTCATTGCGATTTACAGAAACCCTCAATTTAGAAAAGCAGCTTATTTTTACGTCATTGCATTAGCAGTGGCCGATCTTATCTCCAGTGGAGCTGTGATGCCGTTTGTAGCAGGCACTCTGATTGGTGGCCGCTGGCAGTTTGGGGAAGCTATGTGCAAAATCCAGGGTTTTATTGGCATGTACATGATCCACGTCTGTCTCGTGATGCTAGGGATACTGGCCTTAAACCGATATATCTGTATCGTCAAATCAAATTGGTACGCAGTAATCTTCTCCAAGAAACGCTCCATCATTATGATTGCAGTCATTTGGGTGTCAATTGCTGTTTATATGATCACACCAAGTATCGCTGGAGCACAAACCTACGGCTTTATTCCAATGTATGCTTCTTGCACGGTTGTCCATTTGGATTCGAGAATGAGACTAGGACACTATATTTTTGTCAACACCATCTTCGTGGTTCTGCCTTTGGTTATCCTCTTTACATGCTACTACAAAATCTATCAGAAGATACGCCAGCATAGATTAACCATGGCACGATCGCTGGCGAAAGATAACTCGGGAGGAGCAAGGATCAGCTTGCAAGATATCAGTATCAGTAAAATGCTGTTCGGAGCTGCTTTAAGTTTCGTGTTGTGTTGGTTTCCCGGCTCAATATTGGCGCTCGTTATACGGTTTAAACTCGTCCCCAGTCTGCACCCAAGCGTCGCTCTTATCGGAGTTTATTGTTCATTCCTTAGCAGTACGATTAACCCGTTTATTTACGCAGGCATGAGCAAATCATTTAGACGAGAACTCAAGGCAGTGCTTCCCTGTGGAAAGAAAACACCCTTGGCAGTTTTGCCTGGTGCCACAGCCAGACCGAGACAAGTCTGGAACGAGCTCCACGTATCCACTCGCCAGGCGGAGCAGTGAGCATTTGTAACAAGTTAGAGTGTGTGCATTCACTCGAGTTTTCTTAAAATTAACCATTGAGTAGTATGCTGTAACACATTCAATTCAGTCAAAACTCTGAGTGCATAGATAGTTTCAACTACTATTGTTGTTACGAGAGGAGAGCTATCACTGAGAATTTCGCAATTTCGAAGGTCAAAATACTATATGAATTGAAATATGATGATCGAAATTTTTATCGTGGGCAACTTTGCTCGAGCTATATTATGGATTTTAGTCAAAACCTCATAGAGCGTAGGGCCGCTGTTACTTAACTTTTTTAACAGTTGGGAAACTTGACCAATGTTAAAATGTAAGACTAATTTTTGTGTGCTAAATATTCTTGCGACATCTGATGGTTTCTCTGAAAGTTTATTCATAAAGGCAGCAATAGTGATTTTGTACATAAGTTTTCAATTACCGTCAAATCCAACGTTATAGCCCCCCTTCCCCGAAATAAGCCCGTCCATATTAATTTACCAACGAAGGTATTATTCCGGATATGAGCCCATTTCGGGATGTAGGCAACTATTGAGGTTTTCGACATTTTTCAGATTATCGGCAACTTTTAAAGTACCTATGAAACGAAATTTTTTTTTGCGCCCAAGTTAATTTATCACGTTTTAATTCAAAATTGTTCGGTTTGAGTTGCGTTCGACCTTTGTCTTACCTTTTTTCTGCAATTGAAAATCGTATTTGGTGGTTCAAAAGTGGTTCCTTTCCGCGCGCGGTTATGACGTAGTAAACAGAGAAAGCTGAAAGCAATGGTGGACCAGATAAAGAAGAAAGCGAAGAAAGATGGAAGTTATTGCATAGCTGGGGCGCCTAACGATGTTAGTTGCAAGAACAATACATACACACCGGGTGTATCAATGCACTATTTCCCGAAAAATGCAGTTTACTACGTCATCTCGTCTCCAGTCTTCCTACTTTATGGGAGCCGCTTTTGTGCCAGACTTTGCACTCTTTCGGAGACAAAAAATCGCATTGTAAGTTACTATTGCAGTTTTTCCTCTCTAATCCCATTTTAGGACATGATAAGCTGCAATATTATGAAAATTTCGTTTCATCGGCACTTTACGATTTTTGGTAACTTTTGAGATTTTTACCTTTTTGCGACTCTGTTTAGCTTTCGATATGCAATTTGACCCAAATCACTTAAGAATAACGCCCATGGCCTCAGGGGACCCCAAGGGAATTATACACGTATACCAGTCCATGAGGTAAGAGGTATCATATGGGGACACTGTCTACCACCGTTTTGAAGTTGGCAGACACAGTAGTAATCAATTTAAAATGATTCCAGCTTAAGTGAGAATGAAGCAAACCTGCCTAACTGGTCTTCTGTTGTAAAGAAAGTTTTTTTAGTGCAGCCGAGCTCTGCCTCTGCTGAAAGAGTATTTAGCTTCATGAAGATTTTCTATACGAAACAACAAGATTTAGTCCTAGAGGAGACAGTTGAGGCTTCAGTAATGCTCAGTTACAACCAAACGCAGAGAAAGAAGCACGTCGTTGTGTAATTAACTGTTTCAAGACTGAAATGATAGACTTGCTTTTGTAAAGCAAAATTGAAACGAAAGAATGTTATAAGTTTATCTGTTCAGCGGTTATTTAATCGCAACTATTCATTTTGATAAAAACTTGCAATTATCAGTACATACGTATCGTGAGGTTATATTACCACCTGTTTGCGTTAAAGTCAATTAAGTATGAGAAATTTAAAGGAGAAACACAACTTTCTCCAAATGCCATGTTTTGTTCATGTCCCTTGATATGCTAGTTGAAACATTGAAATACAAAGTCTATGGCACTATCACGGCAAGTTTGCCAAATATCAAAGAAATAAGTTTTGTTAAGGCATAGTGTGTGAATTTTAATGTTTTCATGAAAAACACGCCGTATACCACAACAAAAAACACTTTCAGTAAAACAAGTAAAAAAAACGAGTAAATTTTTATAACTTTTGGAAAATACACCAACTTTTCGGCAACTTTTTGGCACATTTATCGGCAACTTTTTGGCACATTTATCGGCAACTTTTCAAGAATTTATCGGCAACTTGTGGCTAAGCTTAGTTAGCCCACCACCCGTTTACGAACCTATCTATTGTATGAGCACGTTCTTTTTGCATTTTTTAAATTCTCCTTACGTATACAGATCAATAGAATATAAGTTCATTGGTCGCGATTGGTGCTAAGAATATGGAATTTTTGCAAAATTTTTAAACGAAAGTTATATTCATAAGTAATTTATAGGTGTTTTGAAATAAACTATCCGTTTATTATGACGCACAATAAATGTAGCTCTAAACGACATGATAGTATGTTATATAGCTGTAGTTCGTTTCTCAGATATGCGGTTTGCCTCGTCCTTCCGAAGCATTTCTTTTACTCTGCTTATAAGTAAGCCCACCCGGAATAATCCCCCCCCCGTTTTTAAGCCCACCCAAAACCCCTTATGAAGCTATATAAGCCCAGGGCTTTAACGTGGGATTGTACGGTATTTAAACTTGGTCGTGTTAGTGGCACTGTTCCCCCGCACTAACTCTTTCACCCGTAAGGATGTCCAGTGATGAGTTTGTAGCATTGGTCATAAAATTTCTTATGATTAGTTTGGGTGAGTTTTGTAATTCATCTACAAGCATTTTTAGTGACTATGGGTAGTCAAATTCCATATTCTTAGCACCAATCGCAACCAATGAACTTATATTCTATTGATCTGTATACGTAAGGAGAATTTAGATGTTGGGTGAGTTCCCGGCTTTGGAATATTTTTACAACAATCGTAGTCTTTTTATGAGTAAGAACATCCAATCCCGCGGCCCGACACCAGTTTAATTAATTGCTTTCTTTGTTTGAATGTTAATTACGAATTTTAAAATTCTGTTAAAGTTCAAGAGCTTCAAAAATGCAAAAAGGACTACTTCAGTGGATTAACTTTATATGTAAATATAGATTTTACTCAGAGGAAGGACTGCGTTACTTTTTATCTCTTCTGAATACGGTCTAAAGCTTACTTAATCAACAATTTTGTATATAGAGGATATTACACGGTGGCACTTAACATCTGAAGTTTATCTTCGATTCGTGCCGAGTGGAAAACAAAAGTTTTCACGAGCGAGCGTAACTATATGTACTGATACTATTATTCGATATATCGACGCAACCTCAATTTTTACCATGCATACACGATTTTTTTTTATAAGAACCAGTAAGTTTGACCGAGGCTCATTGTTCTTTAAATTTTGGAGATTTGAGCCTCAAATTGTTCTTAAATTGTATCTTGTTTCTATATGTTTTTAAATTGAAGAAAAACTAAACCAAACAGGTGTTGCAATACATATGTTAAAAAACAAATTCGCTGAGCCATTTTCCCGAGACGACTTCTAGTCATTATAAACTGCGAAGCATTTCTGATTCATTCTATATTGTTCAGTCGAAGATCGAAGCTCAGCGAACTTTAAAAAACAATTAGCCATCGAGCCCGAGCCTCAGCTCGTTCTTAAATTGTTCTTAAATTTTCGCCAATCTGAGCCTCGTTGTTCTTATAAAAAAAGGCGTGTATATTAACTTTATATGCACCAATATTTTAAGCCTGAGGTGTTCTATAATTATAAATATTTGTTTTGCGTCAAAGAGATAGAAATTAAATAATCATTAAAAAGCGAAATGCACGGCAATTTAGCCCGGAGTCAATGACGAGTCGGCACACGTGTACGCAATAGGGAGCTTAAAGCCCTGTCTACAAGGCACAAACTAGCCCGGGTTTAACTTGGTTTTTAACCCGGATTTGACCGGAGTATCTAACCCACCGCTAGAGTTGGGTTCGACCCGGGTTCGACCCGGATTAGTTTAGAAAAAAGTGTCGTGCAAACAACAACTTGGGTCGAACCCGGGTCAGTTTTTATTTTGCACATGCGCACTTGTGCGTTTACCATCAAACTTCAATATCGTACCCAGAGTTCGCGTTTCTTATGGCCAGCGCCAAGAAACGGAGTTTCAGTGTGAACGAAGTTGGTCGAACCCGAATTAGATTTAACCGGGGTCGAAGAACCCGGGTTAGTTTGTGCTGTATAAACAGAGCTTAAGATATTGACAACGACGGCTTGCAACAAACACACTTTTCCAACACTTATGGCTAGTTTGCTTTCTCTTTTATCTGCTTTACGCTTTGCCATTGTAAATGGAAAAATAATGTGTTTTTGTTAAAGGTGAAAATAAAGATTGACAACATCGTAGTCGTAAAAATTTCAAAACTGAGCCATTTCACATTAATTGTTATTTTCAAGACGTGACGCCCATGCAGAACGATGCATTGCAACTTGCAGTTCATTGTATCCTTTATTATTTTCCGCCGTCTTCATCGGCGTTGCTGTCCTCGCATTTTAAGGTCTCTAACCAGCACGCATACGGTGCCGAAAAAATGAGAACGGCTCGGAGAAATTTTCGGGTTTTGTTTTCTTATTAGGCTTTGTATCTCGATGCTTTACATTAAGTTTTACCACAGGTAGCCCACGGTCCCGTCAATATATTTAACGCCATTCAAATTTTTAAAGGCAAGTCTATGGGAAATTTGAATTTTGTATATTATTGCTCCTAAAATGTAACAAAATCACTATTTCTACATTCTGTTACTTCCTACATTTATATAACTTCTGGGGCGAATTGAAGCGCTTCCTGAGATGCATAGGCTTTGGTAGATTGTGCCCGAAAAAAAGCATATTATGCTTATGCTTTTGGCAGTGCCTATATATTTCAAAAGTTATGCCAAAATTATGCTAGTTTTTGAAAATTATGGTCTCTGTTACTGAAATTACGCTACTTAGATTTTAAGGAAAATAAAGTTTACCAGTAGTAACTATCGATTTTGACTTTAATAAGCATTCATGTGGTCCACCTTCCAGCCTTGCAGTCCCTGGCATCGTAAATACGCATGTGCGCACCTCAAAAAGCCAAATGTTTAGCAAATGATGTATCAAAATCGTTTCTGGGTTCTGAATCCGGGTCCAAAACTTATAGCCCGCATACTTGTTTTAGACGCCATCCAGGCAAAGCCCTCGGTTCAGTATATATAAAGACAATTATGTGTGTTGTTAATCTCTGTGTTATCGGTTGTTGTACTGAAGCATTACACAAACCTGTAAATAGTCCACGAGAGCATGCTGTTTTGAATCGTGGAACGATAAGTAAAGAATAGAGAACACTCATTCAGCGGCTGTAGACGAGGGTTGCACCAGCAGAACTTTCATAACTGCAGAAGACCAATGGGGTAGGTTACAGAACAAAAATGTTTTTTGTTTGTTTTCAACGCAGAAACTGCTCGAATTATGTTAGCAGTGCTAAACTGGAAAAAAATTTTTGAAATCATGCTCGTTTTGCCAAACTATGCTTAAAATTATGCTAGCACAATCTGCCAAAGCCTAGAGGAGCAGCGTGAAAAAGTAATTGGAGAATTATCGTGACGGGTGTAGCTCGTTTTGGGTTTTTAAATATTATTGATAAACTCTTAGAGGTTACCTCGCCGCTCGATATTGATAATAGAGGCACCTCCAAAAATTGTAATTTCTTTTAAAAAACAAAATGCTATTAAATTAGCCCAATTATACTACTGAGCGCGCGCTAGCTGGATCATTGCATGCCACGCGCCATTGGTATTCAGCAAGAGCCCGTTAATAATGGCTCCTGGTATTCATATGAACCACCTACTAGGCGATCTCGCTAATCTTACAAACTGATAAATCTTTTCCCGTTTTTTTTTTCTGAAAACTAAAGTTATTACTCTTCCAATCAATTACAAATGCCTTAATCGACCTCAAGATTAGTTTTTAAAATAATACAACGAGCAGTGGCGGCCGGTCTCAGAAGTTGTTCCCAGGCCATAAAACTGCGCGGCCTAACCTGATCAGGATCCTGGGCCCCACTTTTCACAGTCAGTACAGCGGGTCGTACAGCGGCGTTGTGTGAATTTTTATGGCGTCGCGCATTGGGGGGATCTCTGAAGGGAATTGATCACTGAAACCGACTGTTTACACTTCTTCTTGTAACTTAAAGTATTCGAAATGATGTCCCAGACGGAGTTGCTCTCTTGGACAGAGCCTGATACCAAATTCTTTGCGGATAACTTACTTGGAGTGGAAGATTGGGGTAAGTATGTCGATCTCATTGATCAAACTTTGGCATCACAACAGCGATTTTGAGAGTTGCATCATAATTTCGCTCAATTATTTTGCAGGTGAATCTATCACGGATCTAAAATTTGACCCAGACGAGTTTATCCAGGCCAGCAATGACGATGAACCAATGGATGTAAGTTGGGTTTCTTCCCTATTAAAAGTATACAAGTTTATTACACGTGTCAGTCGTTTGTCACGGACGGAAAAACAGCTGTAGCTCTGGTCGCTGCGAGCTTTCACTGTTGGCTTGTTTTTAAACTTTAATTGGCTTGGGAGAAAACACCGTGTTTAGCGTTTTTTCTAACGGAAAATTAAAAACTCTGGTGTATTTGAATTTCGGGGATATCCTGTTAGAATAAAATATACTTTCGTTGCGTGTAGTATAAACTACGAGAAAGTGCTCTGAGTTGTATAGAAATTGAAAAAGTTATCTTCGTCTGTTTTTCAAAAATAATTATTCTCTCTAGAAAAAGTTTCAAATCTATGATTTTTTTGCTTGATACCGAGAACTTGTTAACTAGTTATATTCAAAGGTTTTGCAGATTTTTCGCTAGATTTATGAATGACACGCACGTACTGTCGCAATATCTATCCAAGCAACACTGTCGAGATACACATTGTTGGACAGTTGTCAGTGGAGTAATTTTGATATGTGCGCTTTGAATAGTAAGGAAACTTAGTAGTTTGTAAAAAAAGTAATGTATAACTCGTGTATCGTGTTTAAAACTTGTCAAAATCGTAAACAGCGTGCTTTTTTGTACCAATACCCGAACAATATATAGTGATGAGTTGGCATTTTGTATTCCGTGCTGTGGCAACCATAATGGAGAGGAACTATTTCCGGTGTCTCTGATGCTTTCTCATTTTTGCAATTTGTCTTGCTTCACGGGTGTTAACGACTTCCACTGACAGACAAACAGTGCTCTAATCTCTAGTGATTAATGAAAACCCTCAAATTTTAATATTTGTTTGAATTTTAAGGAGTGTTTTTATCCCGTAACATCTTTATTGCTTATCCATCGATTCCTTTGTTTTGCATTCAGACAAGGGCGGATGATCTGGCAGAGTTTCTTACGAGTTTAGGAGAAGAACCGTGGTCGCCTATTGATGAATGGCTTTCTGGTGAGAAAAATGTTAAAAGTAGTGTGTATTGACCGGTAGCATTATTTAAATTCGTCCAAATTTTCAAAAAAAAAATTATTGAGTTATACAATTTTCATTTTTGAATTCTTGCAGAAAATTTTGTCTTTTAACAGCATTACTCAATACCTTGTATGCTCAGAGGAAGATGGGATAATGTTTAGGATATAATATGAGTATCATGAATAATTCTGATTTTGTTTATATCGTCGATGTTACTTTATGTTGAGGTTTAGCCAGAGTGTGTAGAAGGTTGTAGTTTGTAAATATCTTTTTCTTGCTTTTGTCCATACCACCTGTTTTTTTTCTCCATTTTCATGCTTTCAAGTTAAAATGACAGATTGTACAAATTCGAGGTAACATAACTCGGAAATAGTCAAGACCATCCCATTAGGGTATTGGAGACTATGGACAAAATATTACTTTGTAAAAAATGTGAAACCATTTGTAATTTTCAAAAAAGATGACTAAAAACCCTAGATATAACAGGTTTTCTAGCAGAAAAAAGTAGAAATAAGTTGTGCTTAGATCAATGCATTACAATTTTAAGCTCAGCTCTTTTTATGACTTCTGGCTCAGTGTTCTGTGATACCAATCATTTTCCTGTATAGCACAGCTTTTGCCTTCTTGTATTTTCTAGAATATTTTTTCTTGCTGCACTGTGTTTTTTGTTTGAACCTGTTGTCATTCATATGAAAGCAAAATGACATGTTGGGCAACAACAAGAATGAATAAAGATTCCTAGTGCATATAATGTTTCATCAGCTGCTTTTTCATGTGTCTGAAAACTTTAAGAATCAATAAAGAAATAATTTAAGTAATAGTAATGAATTTTGGGAAGAATACTTTTTCTAGCAATATATATTATACTATACTTCATGAAAAGAGCAAGTTTGTATCATAAGCATTTACCACATTTTTTTGAAGAAGATAAGTAAACAAGAAACATTCATTAACAAGACAATTAAACTGTGATATTATTAAGCAAGAGATCTCTGTCTTGTTAGTACTTACAATCTCTAACAACTCAAATTTTTCTGAATTTTTTTTAAACTTTGTTCTTTGTATCCTAGGAGGAGAAATCAAGTACGAGCCACCATCGCCAACTACCTCCAGTACCAGCTCTCTGTCTCTCTCCCTCCCAAGCTCACCAGAATCACAGGTACAAATCCAATTTTTCAAAATTATAATGCAAAGTCGGAAAGTCATAAAACAACAAAAAAAATTGTTGTTAGGATGAATATTCCTGATTTGTTTTTAAATCTTGGGTTGTAAATATTCTTTTGTTGACAGTGCATGTGTAATAATCCTTAGCTACAAAGAAACCACATGTTGCTTCCCATGTTTGGCAACCTGAATAAACATCTGATTTTCTTGTGTGGTAAAGATGAATAAATAAAATCACCCTGTCCTTATTGTTTCTATAGAAATTCAATAAGATCAATCCTTCATAAAAACTAAAGTAGTTATATATAGGTAGCTTGTAGTCAAATGATTTTGAGTTTAAATGGAAATAAAGAAAGGATATAAAAATGTAGTTTTAAAATGTTAACACAGTTATCTGTAGTGTGGGCTATAGTCTGGGAAATACGGTAGTTGATTTTAAGTAGTTAAAATGGCAAAGCCTGTGCATGCTTAAAATAGAAAAAGGTTCGTATTTTCTTGCTTTGAAAATAAAGTTTATCCCAATGTTTTGGTAACTACTGAAAACAACTATTTTCCTCAGGAATGTTGGGCCATGAAGTACTAGATATAATTTTATGTCTCAATGCTTTGCATCACAGTGTATATAATATCCACCACTATTCATTTGCCCTTACAGGGATAGTTGTTAATTATTGTATGGGTTAGAACCCATTAACTAGAAATTGGGCTTTTGGACTTGCTGGAAAATGCTATTGGCTGTCTAATTAAAATGTAAAGTTGCCTTAACATCTCTAAGTGACAATTCCAATTTTTCAATTAACAGTCAAAGTTTTAGTAGATTTGTAAGTACACTCGCTTATGTTACAGTTTGTGTACTGAAGTAATAGAATTATATATTGTTTTTTGGTCAGTTAAAATTAAAGAATTAATCTAACTTCAGATTATTTTTAATTTCTTTTCAATTAAAGAGCTTGAGCAATGGACAAAGTTCACCACCACATCAGACTAGTTCAGTAGCTGTTGAGTTACCAATAGTGGCCGTACCAGCAGTCAAAAATGACACAAAACAACCAATCAAAACAGAAGCAACACTTAGACCAACATGTAGCATAAAACAGGAACACATACCAATTAAGCCCTGCAGCAATGTTCGCCAGATAAAACCATTACCGCCTACCACAGTCACAGTTCAAACCATCAGCCTCCCTACCAGTGCCACACAAGTTCAGACCAATATAATCAAACCTTCGCAGAGTAAGTTCTAGTAGTATCACAATTTACCAAAATGAAATGCTTTTTTTTGTTTTGAAATGTCAACTTTTTGTGGCATTGTCAACTTAAAATTTCAGGTTATTTTTTATGGCTAACAGTGATCCTATACCAGTTATGGTTTTCCTAGCTAGTAGTTATAAGCTGCTGTTCTGGAAGTCTTGGGAATGCATTTTATGTTAGGAGAATTGAGCTTTAAAGTGCAGTCATTGAAAAATTTTTGATTTGAACATTACAGAATTCATTAAGTAGTTTGTATCACAATAAAAATTAAAATACTTTTGATTTTTAGATCACAATACCACAACTTAAATAATTATTATTTTTGGCATCAGAAAAATATATATTTCCATTTGGGTTCTGTTGGTTTGTGACCCTGCCCAATACAAAATATGTTTTCTCTCAACTATATGCCATCTCAAAATTGTAATTAGTGTATATGTAGGATTTTAATCTTCAGAGCTCTGTAACTTAAGATTTGCATAAAATTTCGTTGTAAAAAAATCAGTTTCATTGTTAAAAATATTGGTGATATTGAAGAACTCGCCATTGCTAGAATGATCCAACTTAAAGGAAAAATAATTATAGTATAAAGATTAGAATTTTATTATTTCACCAACTGGACTACTTGTAAGACTTAAATACCATATTTCTCGGCGTATAAGTCAATTTTTTCAGACCCAAAATATGGGTTGAAAAATTGACCTCAACTTATACAAAGGTCATGAAATTTTGTTCTTTAAAATTTTGACCGAAACATCTAGAATGTCATGTAGAATTAATTCATTTTAAATGTATTTGTTTACTCAGGCATATAAGCAAAATAAACTAGTTTTGTTTCCACAAACGTAACATAAAATTACGTTGGATGTAACAGTTATTGTTGACAGTTCTTTATTTATTCAAGACATGCTAAAATACATTACAATAAAACAGATTTGTGTGGGAACCGCAAAGCACATGGGGAATACATGTGCATGTAATACATGTAACTTTTACTTGTCCAGTTAAATTAGACAGTGTTGTGTTAAGAACAATTTGCGAATAGAATACCCTAAATTGAAGGGTTGACTTGTATGCAGGAATATTGCAAAAGTAAGAGATTTCAAGGCAAAAATTAGGGGTCGACTTAAACACCGAGAAATACAGTACAGATTTGTTTTGGAAAACATCAACCTCAAAAGATATCATTTTCAAAGTGTGTTTTTGATCAATGTTATTTAGTCATAAGTCATCTGAGCAGTTATTGATGTTATTTTGTTATCAAGTCTACAATGAAATCTAAACTCTCTATTGGAACTTTGCTAAAGGAGTTGTTACTATACTTTGTCTCTATTGGTCAAACAATAGTTGAATTTAAAAAGTTCTTAACCCTTTCAGCCCAGGCCAGTTTATCAACATCTAATTTCTCCTTACATAACACATACAAAATAAGTCGCTAGGTAATGAAAAAAATAGAAATTGATCAAACAAGATGAACAATTGAAGAAGAAAAGCCAAATTCTCCTAAGCTGGTTATACAAAAAGTATGGGTCCTATTTGGGAGAATTTACCAACACAACATTTGTCGTGTTTGGGGCTGAAAGGGTTAATATAAGGAATCTTTTCAAGAAAAAAAAAAGGGTCCAGTTGATCAGAGAGGACATTTTGCAGTAACATGAGCTAATATTTTTTGGAAAAAATATTTTCTTTACAGTGAAAATTCTATGGTAAAGGCTTGTGTATTGTTTCATTTCCTGCAGCTTTAATAAGCACAACAAATGGCTTGACTTATGTTCCCTGTACAAGCACTGTTCCTTTAGCTACAACTGCATTAATTGTCGGGGTAAGTGTTAACTTGCTGAAAGTATTTGATTTTACTTTGTGTTTAATATTTAGTATAATTATTTACTGGACTATTGTGCACATATCAAATTTATATTGTGTTTATTAATTTCGGCTGAGCAAATTTGGTTCATGTAAAATATTCTTTAACAGGGATCATGTCAAGCAAAGTTCTTGCATTATTACTGCACAAACTGCTTCCCCTAAATTGCATTTTTGAACTTTTAATCCATCTTTGGGATGTAGATTAATAAAAAAACTTATTGTCATAAATCCCAATTTATTGGGTTCCTTTTTGGGACTCAAAACCAGCAAGTTCAAACAAGCCATTTGTGTTGATGGAGTTACTGTCACACAGCTTTGCAAAGCATCAATCTTTTTGGAAGCATTAAGTGGTGCAAATATTATCAAATATGAAAAGCATTAAGAAGGGAGAGGGACTGCAGAGCCAAAGCTTAAGAGAACATTAAAACATAAATTGTTAATAGTAGCCAGTTATTAAAAATTTTTATGCAAACAGTCAATCAATAATTATTTCTTTACCATTACCTTGCTGTTGATGTCTGACATTCTGAATTGAAAGTAGCTACTTAAGTACCACTTCCTTGATATACCCTCAGGCTGTATAGAAGAGAATAATTTTATACTTTTACTGAAGATATGTCAGCTCGTTGTCTTCACTGTTATATTGTGAAGTCTGCATACTGGTGTTTTATTTAAGTTTTTAGTTGTTGCAAAACAATAGAGAGAGTGAGAGACAGTTTGGCTTGCACCATACTGTGACACTTGAGTCCTAGTATATATTTTGTCAGTGACCAAGCAACACAAAGTTTAGAATTCTAGAACATGGAAGAGAAGAAGAATAACGTGCTTGTCAAACAGTACATTGAAATATACACAATTAATAGAATATGTTATAATTTGCATGGACCATAGTATATTAAGTTTGGTAGTTAGTGGTGAAGATTTACTCCCAGGCAGACTCAGTAGTCCACATAAGTACTAAATCTAAAAAAACACCTGCCCTTGCTGAATTTTTGGGAAAATTTTGATGATAAAGCAAGATATTTTTTAAGTGGCCTCCTAATGTTTTGTTCTTTTTTATGTCTGAATTTAAAATTGCTGATATGTTTTGACTATTAAATATAATGAATACACTAAAGAACTGAACTCACTGCATTCATTTTTTTTTTTTATGACATTCCTTCACAGGTGGCAGAACTGAGGCGCCATGGGGGCAGTGCCCCCGCCCTCTTCCCAGTAATAATTTTCTGGCTAACAACAGTACCTCTTGAAGAGGAGTATCAGATTTCATAAAGAACTATTACAGTTTCCACTGTTGGCTTCGCTCCCCCCCACAATATATAAATTTTTTGCTTCCACTGCCCGTGTCCTTGTAGCTTTTGCTTTAGAGTATCAACTGGTAATGTAATATCATTATGATTCAGAGCAAAGGTACATGCCAAACAGTTTCTTCAAAGCCTGTCCCAGTTACTCCAACAACAACTGCACAATCAGAAGTTGAAGTAAGTGGGGTTTTTTTTCTATTATCCGTGCACCAATTTTAACAAAACACAAAATGATTTTTTTAGTATTGTCTTGAAAACTTTTTAAAGTCTGCTTTATCATTTTTAGAAACTTGCAACACAGGTGTTGAAACAAAATTTCAATTAAAGAGTGCTTAAATTTCAATTGAATAAGACATTTTAGTACCTGACTTTGTTCCCGACCAGTCGACTCAGCTGTATAAATGAGTACCAGTTCTGCTGGGCACTAACCTGCAACGGATAAGTGTCCTGTCCAGGGGACACAAGAGACTCTCATCTGCTCAACACTACAGAAACCAAGGGAAGTGCAAGTCATATGAGCCACTTAGACTCAAGAAAGGATTTAGCTAAATTTTACTTGCCAAATAAACACTAATAATGTCACAGTGTACATCAATGCATTTCCATCACTGTAGTTGATTTACAGGTTTGTCTGTAAAACATTTATTTAAAGCTATTTTTCCTTTGTTTAAAGCAGAAAAATTTAAAAAGACAGCAACGGATGATAAAAAACAGAGAATCAGCTTGTTTGTCAAGGAGAAAAAAGAAAGAGGTAGGCTTTTCTTAAATTCAATACATAAGGAATACTAATTAGCTAGCTGTGAAAATAATCAGCTGTCAAATAAGTAGAGCAAAATTTTAGAACCTTTACTAAGTTGGCAACCACTCCACTTTGTGTCATTGTTACCTTATGCTTATCTTAGTGACAGTTTACATCAGGATATGTTGGAAACTAGTTTATATTTCTTCAACTGAAAATTCCAAACTCTGTACTGTGACACTAGCTTGTTTTCATATAATATTTAAAACAGTGCTTGTGAGCAGCATAAAGCAGTGATGTGAATGCTTTTTCAAGGGCAGGTGGATTTGCTTGTTTTAAAAGGATTTATTATTCTAAGGGTATGTACAGTTATTAGGGGCTTTACAAGGGGATTTAATGGTTGTAAGGAGATTTACTTATATTAGATGGGGATTTACTTGTTCAAGAAAATGAGGTTGTAGTTAGATATAAATTTGGTATGCATCACGTTTTGTCTCTTGTGATCTTCACAGTACCTGCAGAGCTTGGAAAGTAAACTAAAGGAGGCAACAGCACTTAATGAGAAGATAAGACATGAGAATAAAATTTTAAGAAAAAGAATTCAGGATTTAGAGTGTGAGGTAAGTTTAAGTATTGTAGTATTGATAGAGCAATATTGTTTAAAAAAATTTTCTCCTAGTATTGTCAATATTTTATCTTTAGCCATCTGTAAGTAATAATGAAGCTGATGCACCATTGATACAAACATTGATGGGTTTTGTGCTTTGTCTCTTGAAACTATTTAGAACCAGATGCTTAGAAGCAGAAGTCCTGAAATGACCAGCACAATGAAGAAGACAACATGTGTTCTGGCTATTGTGTTCTTTGTTGCCTTAAATGTTGGACCTTTTAGGTGAGTGTCATGTAGTTACAAGCACTTCTAGGACATTTCTGGGAAGACCTTCATGTCAGGGTTGTACAATATGGTTATTGTTGTTGTTGTACCTAATTTTTCTGGCAGGCCTATACTTCTTGGATTGCCCATTTCCTTGTAGTTAACAGTTCTTCATTCAAAATGTCAGCCATTACTAATATTTTATCAGTACTAATTATTTGCATAAATAACTGTTTTGTTACAACAGCTAGTGGCCATAAATATACTAACTTTTCTAATTACCTTGCACGGAGTTATATGTAGCAGAGAAATTGATCTAACCATGCAATTCATATCTAAGCTACCCAATGTTTTGTGTTTAAATACTAAAAACCACTGTTTTGAATAATTTAGACCAAGAGAACAATTTTTTTGGCACAGCAGCAGTAAAAGATTCTAAAAGTTCACTTCAGCTCAGTTGTTATAAACGAGAAGTAATAAAACGAATAACTGTACCCTAACCTTAGTTTATGTCCACCTACAAAATAAATACTCTGGTATGATCATCATCACTACTGCCTCCATTGCCACCAGTTTACATTGTGACCATCATCATCACCTAAAATAATCATCAGTGCCATCATCATCATCACCTGAAATAATCATCAGTACCATCATCGTCATCACCTAAAATAATCATCAGTGCCATCATCGTCATCACTTGAAATAATCATCAGTGCCATCACCGTCATCACCTAAAATAATCATCAATGCCATCATCATCATCACCAAAAAATCATCATCATCATCATCACCTAAAATAATCATCAGTGCTATCATCATCACCAAAAATAATCATCAATGCCATCATCATCACCTGAAATCAGTGCCATCATCATCACCTGAAATAATCATCAGTGCCATCATCATCACCTGAAATAATCATCAGTGCCATCATCATCACAAAAAATAATCATCAGTGCCATCATCATCACCTAAAACAATCATCAGTGCCATCATCATCATCACCAAAAATAATCATCATTGCCATCATTGTCACCTTAAATAATCATGCCATTGTCATTACTTCTGTCATCTTTAGTTACCATGACCATAATCGCCTAAAATAATCAGCGCCTTTATTGTCGTTACCTCTATCATCACTAGTTACCATAACAATCGTTATCATCACCTATAATAATCATCACTGCCATCATCAACATCACTTATAACAATCATCAGTACCATCATCATCTTTACCTCTATCATCACTAGTCTCCATGGCCATCATCACCTATAATTACCGTCATCAGTGCCATCGTCACTTTTACCTTCATCACCACCAGTTTCCATCATCACTGTTACCAATTCTAACAAAAAAGCCAACACCTTGAAATATCAATTTTATTGTTGTTAGAATTAGTTGGATTTTGTTATTAGTTTGGGCCGGTTCCTCAAAACCCCGATTAGCTTAACACTGGATTAAGACAAACCTTAGACAATAATTTCTTCATAAGTAAAGCTTTGTTATGCTTACAGAAAACTGATCAGGTTTACCAATAAAACAAACTGGTCAACCAAAAAAAATTCAGTCCAAAGCAAGCTCCAGAAGGTAGGAAACAGAAACATGTACTAAAAAATTAACCCTGGGTTAGCACTAATCGGGTTTTGAGGAACCGGGCCCTGATGTCCAAAGTTGATCAACAATAAACATTTATTTTCTTAATGTTTGTTTTAGTAATTTACAAGAACAATGGAAACTCAACCGCCCAGTGCTTCCCAACTCATTTATTCCTCATCATGGACGAGCACTGCTTCAATATGAGGGCAAAGATGGTGACAGATCTGCTCCTCCACTTCCTCCCAATGTTGTCCAAAAAAACACAGAAGAGTCTTTCCTTAAACTAGACACTGACATGCTTAACATGTCGCAAGAAAAGAATGTACAAACATTCTCACGCAAACCTGAGAGGACAGATCTTATTGTTGTTAACAA
This sequence comes from Hydrozoanthus sils, assembly GCA_027575215.2. Lineage (NCBI taxonomy): Eukaryota > Metazoa > Cnidaria > Anthozoa > Zoantharia > Hydrozoanthidae > Hydrozoanthus > Hydrozoanthus sils. The sequence continues at coordinate 25,765 of JAOBRD020384489.1, forward strand.
GAATACTTGGGAGCCATGGAGCAGCAGAATTTTCAGCAAGAAAATGAAAGCACAAAAGCACAGATTGGAGAGAAAACTTAAAAGGAAATACTTTAACAAGTCTTTTCAACAAATACAAGCTAAACAGAATGTGACATCTGAGACAATTTGTTTCAATCCAATGAACAAAACGGAGGCTTTCAGGTTAGGACTTATTTACCATTTTTATTGTGTTTGTGATTTATTAGTGATTATTTATCTATTGCCAATGAAGTGCGTATGTGTTTGATGTTACACTTAACATTATAATTACTGACTGCTGCCAAGTAAGCCCAGTTGGTAAGATACCACTCTGTTGTGCAGAAGGCCCGGGTTTGATTCCTGGTGCCAGACCCTCACTCAGGGTCTTAAAATAACTGAGAAGAAGGTGCTGCCATTCAGCAAATGGTTAGACCTTCACGTCTTCTCGGATAAGGAAGTTAAACTATAGGTCCTGGGTGGCAGACCACAAACAGGAGCTCATACAAATCCTAATGTCTGTTCTCTCATGTCTCCTTGAGTCAAAATGTTATAAAAGCAAATCAAAACTAAGATAGATGGTGTTTAAACACTGCTTTTTTCTTCCTTGTAATTAAATTTGGTTTACATTAACTAAAGGTTTTCAAAAACCATAAAAGAGCTAAAACTTCAAATGAAACAATTGGCCTGCAAACAATCTTTGCCTATTGCTTAAAAATGTGCAGGTATCTGAAAAAAACTCATTAGTGTAAATTTATTCACAAAACACTGGTTATCAGTAGTGTTGTTTTTACCAAAACATTTTAAGAAATGATCCGCATAAGAAGTAGGCAGAATAACAATGGCTGCAGCAGTGGCATATGTTGTTTTTGGCTTGAACAACTTTTATGACATTTGGTTGTGAGTAATTTTAGGAAAACGGGAAAACAATGGAAAAAATTGGTGTCAGTGAAGTCCATTTTTTCTGGTGGTTTTTTTTGCAACTTTTGTGATTTCAGCCAATGGTAGTAATTAATTGGTTAATTATATAAGTAAACTAAGTTTATACACACTTCTTTTTGCTGCAGTTCAGCTCCCTACTTCTTACATAGATCTATAGGGAAGATTAAAATCTTTCATCTAAAATGGCGTTGTTTTAACAATAAGGATGCCAGAGAAAACTGACATATTACCCAGCTGCTATCGAAACAGACCTAGATAATAGTTTTGAATTATTAAACAAATTGGAGAAGTTTGATCAATCAATGAATGTCTGCAGCCCAGTGGCTGAGCAGTTTGCATGTTCGACTCCATAATCCTAGGGTCGCGAGTTCGAGCCCCGGTCAGACCACAATGTTGTGTCCATAATTAAGACACTTTACCTGACTTTGTTCCAGTTGACTCAGCTGTATGAATTAGTACCAGTTCTGCTGCAAGCTAACCTGCAATAGATTAGTGTCCTGTCCAGGGGGAGTCAAAGACTCTTATCCGCTTAACACTACAGAAACTGGAGATAAGCGCCAGCCCTATAAGCCACTTAGGCTTAAGAAAGAACTTAGCTTTGATCAATGAATTGACGTTTTCTTTTCAACCATTTCGTACAGAATAAATGAATTTCTAGAAGGCCTGACAAAGCAACATGAGGTGAGCCGAAAGATAAAGCAAGGAATGATGAAGCAAAACCAGGCAAGGGTATGTTCATCAATTGTAACTCGATTGTTACTGTATGCTTTACAATGCTCGAATCTTAGTAACCTAAAGCCATCATTTGTCAATCTGACAGTTTTGGATTCATAATTATTCTTGTCTATCTGAAAAAAGAAAGCCTCACTAACGAATCCTAGTCTTGAATCAAGAAACGAGACTGATCTTGATACAAACTTCAACTTTATTTCAAGTCATAATCATGTTATGAAAAAAAGACTTACAAGCATAGTTATTATAGAGACTTAGGGCTATTCTAATTTCCTACTATAAATAACCGAATTTGTAATTTATTTTCATAACATGTTTATGACTATTGAGTCTAAATGTTGTTACAATGTAAGCCTAGTTTCTTGATCCAAATCTTTGACTCGTTAGTGGTGTTTTATTTCCTAGGATTATCAGTATCCTAAACTGCCCACAGTTTATGTTTTGACCGCATATTGCAACCATTGTAAGTGGCACGCTGGTGATAGACAGTAACGCCACACTTTGATACGAAGTGTCAGCAGTAGAGTTGTCTTATTTTATCCTATTTTATGTTGCTTTCAGCACTGCGATATTTTAGTATCAAGCTGGTTTAGTGTTTGTCCGTGTGTAATGCAGTACTTTATGAAACGTTAATGAAATATTGTGTACTTTAACGTTTAAAGCTTTTTTTCTTCCAAAGAAAGAAATCCCCTCCATTTATCACACATCCTGAAGAAACTGAGTTAATAAGTAAACACTAAAAGTTAATGGTGACAAACAAAGTAATCAAGAGAACAGGTCTTTATAGCAGAAGAGGTTTGCTTTTTTATCTATAGGAGTTTGCGTTAACCTACCAGTGCTTTTATACTTTACACCAGGCAACTTGTTTTAGGAACTGATTATGCTAGGAAAATTTAGGGGTTGATCAACTTGTTCGTCATGAAAGGTTTCACGGTTATTTTCTCACTTTAGGTGCGAGATTCAATTAGGAAGCTTTCACCCAGACCTCGACCACATTTGTTGTCGTCATCGAAGAAAAAGTCAAGGTGTGTGCTTCTTATTCTTCACTTTGTCCCCCGCTTTTGTGAGTTGGCGTTCATCACAGGTTTTATTTTTTGTTTTTATGAGTCACGGGAGAACAGACAATAGGACTCGAGGAGCTACTGTTTAACGTGCTTATCCAAGAAGACGTGAAGGTTTAACCGTTTGCAGATGTTAAAGCAAAGGCAGCACCTTCTCCTCAGTTGTTTTAAGGCCCTGAGTGAAGGTCCGGCACCGGCAATCGAACCCGGGCCTCCCGCTCGAAAGACTGGCGCCTTACCAACTGTGCTAACCAGGCGGCGGTTAAAAGTTCTGCGTCTTTATTAAATTTATTTTTACTTTTTCTCAGGCGACCAGTCTCCATGCACAAATATCGTCCTCAGTCAGTCAGTAACGCCCTGCAGCTGTTCAGAGAAAGAGACGTGTAAGTAGTAATTTTATTTACGTTCATTTTCTGCGTTAGATTTTTTTTTGTGAAAACGCATTCATAATCGGCGCTACACTGCATAACTGGCGGTGTAGTAATGTTGACAAATCAGCAACTGTTTTTAAACGAAATTCTTAATAACTGTGTTCTTTTATGTTTTCTTCAGGTATGAAAGCTTTCAAAGTGCCATTAATCGCAAGATGGACACATTCTATATCGTGTCATTCAGACGAGTGAGTATTACAAGATAACAGGGACCTATCACGGCAACTGCTCCATTGGGCTTTTTGTTTTTCGCTAACTTTTGTATTTAATACTCACTTTATGCAGTGGCGGAACGAAAATTATTTCGGATTTAAAAGACTCTGTCGGGCACGCGACAGAATAAGAGTTTGTATGAATATTTTATTGCTCCTGCCTGAACAAGTTGACCGGGGTTAGAATGTCATCGAGTGTGTTGGAGTGAGTCAAGTACAGAGGAAGCCTAAACAATTCATTTATTTAACTTCACAACCAATCAGAGTAGGTCTTTTATGCAATGTTATGTAGTTTGAGCGCTCACGGACGTGTTGCAGCCAATCACACATTCCGAAAATACAGGAGCCATATGTGTTGTTTGAGCGCCTTTTGTCTCGTTTATGTCAAACATGCAGTGGTTTGATAGTTTTCTAAGACTATACGACAGTTTCAGAATTCAATAAGGAAAAAAGAGATCTATTGCAGTGTTTCGTAAAAACCTTGTAAAGTTTGTTGTATAAAGTATAAAGCTGTAAGTTGCTAATTAAAGCCGCGACTTAACGAAATAACATGAAAATTTCTCTTTGTCTCAAGGATCACCTGATGTTCTCAGCTACCCAGTACAATGAAACGCAGAGACCTAAGATGTCACTGATGATGCTGGCGCCCTCTAATGGTGAGGCAAAACTATAATATACCATACTCTTCGTGTTTTTGTTAGATACTTTTAACGATGCTCTCTATATTTTTATTCCAGTTCTTGTTTGCTTGTTCTTTTTGGTTACCGTTTCTTTTTTCATGCCTTGTTTTCTTTGTGATTTTCCTTCTTCCTTTCTTACTAACGGTTTAAGCGATTATTCTGTTACGTTAACACCGATGATCGTTGTTCGTTGAAGTTGATAGTGTCAGTAATAGTAGTAAGAAAGACAATCATCATGATGATGCTGAAGGTGATATAATGATTGTGATGATAATGATGTACCCGTGATGATGACTGCGTTCGTGATGGTGACAATGGCAGTGTTTGATAATATCATATCACAAATCTATACTTTTCCTGATTTTGATAACTATTTATTGGGGTATTCTGGCTTTCAAACAAGCCCCGTGGCTTCTATCTAACTTCATCTCCATCATTATTGATAACGTCAATGTATATTCATTGTCGTTAAAAAGTTTTAAGTGGTAAAATACTGAACTGAAAGTGACTGTTAAAACACCTTTGACAATGATACCGGTAATGATGTTGACGTTACATTATTGAGTTACCAAACCAGCCATTGAGGCAGACGATAGACGAATAACTAATAGTAACTTGTTTTAATTTGGTGATAAACTTGATAAAAATCTCAACGCTTTTAATAGCAAATATGTTTCGGCAATACTCACAGCCATCGTCAGTGCATGTGTGGTTGAAAAATTAGCATACAAAAACAAAAGAACTTGACAATAGTATTGTAAAGAAAGTTTAGGATTGATTTAAGTTTTTAAGTTTAATTTTTATTATTTCATTTAGAATCCTCGTGGGAAACAGCAAGAGAGCAAGGATTTGTACCAATGATGCAGATTGACTGCCAAGTAATGGACACTAAGCTTGTCAAGATCAACAAGTCCAGCATACCGTACCCTTATGAGGACTCGTCGTTCACTCTCTCTCCTCTCGTTTCGTCTACTCAGTACGCTTCGCATAAGTCACGCAAGTGATAATGCGTCACGCCGTCGTATTTTGCATTGCGCCGTTTTTAGGCGCAAATAGATAGGGTTGCGTTATACTTTGTGCGACCATTAACAAATGCATTACGTTTTAATGTTGATGGCGTTCTTTGTAAAAGCTCTACTAACCGTAGGTTATAAAATTTTTGCACAAAAGAAAGCAATTGATTCCTCGATACTTGAAAGATTAAGTTTAAGGAACCTGTAAAATATTTTCTGTGTTTACTCAGTAAAATAAACTGGTAAATGCCGAATTTTATAAACTATCATAAAATCAGTTAACTACTCGGCTTGTCTTTAAGAAGTTCAAGTACAGTAATAAGATACATCTAGTAAGTTGACTCAAAATGAAATCAATTATAAAAAATTAATTACGTATGTAAAAATAAATAGAAATAGAAATAAAACGCCAACTTTTTTAATAATGTTCGAAGCCATGTATTCCTTACGTACTTAAATAAAGCATTGAGAGCGTTTTGAAATGGAGCTGGTGATTTTCTTCTTGCCGTACTTTTGGATTCATTTCACAGCCGTGGTTTGTTTTCATTCCACTTGGCAGTTGCTCGGTTGTTCATGTTAAGTTTGAAATGTTAAGCCAAAGTGTTCGAAGTTAAATGCAGTTTGCTTTGGAAGTTTTTGCATACCAAATGACTGAAAGTCGTGTTAATTTTAACAGATAACTAAGGTAAAGTTATCCGTTTGTACAGTACCCCTTCCATGTACAAGATCAAAGACACTACATTGATCAGTTTTACCCCAAACGGATCGAAAGCATTCAAAGCGGTCCGTGTATGCTGGTACTAGTTTTATAACCCCGAAAGGATGGAAAGCTGGGTGAACCAAAATTAAGATTGAAGGCTGGCACAGCATCGGCATGAGTAAGGCTATTTTTTTGCCCCTAGTTTTTTTAAGTGTCGAGCAAACCACACCTACTAGCTTAGGATTCTTACGGTCATGAAAAGCCATAATAAGTCATGGAATTTCCAAATGCTTTTTCCTTGTCTGGAAAAGTCGTGGAATTTAGTAAAAACTTCTAAGGTCATGGAAAAAGTCGTTGAATTTCATTCATCATTCTCAAAGTGAACCCTAAATTGGCATTCAAAGTTGAATTGAAGTATCGGTAGCCTATTCTTTTGAAATGGATTCTTTGATTACGCGATATTTCTGGGTCATGAAAAATGGTATTTGGTTTTGGAAAAGTCGTGGAATTTCATTCATCATTCTCAGTGTGAACTCTGTAGCTTGCAACAACCTACAAAAACACCCTCGTTGCGATGTTTAGTAGTCAAAGCATACCAGGGGTCAAAAAGGGAAGGATTAAGCCGTGGCTGGACCATACCATTGCCCTGCTTAACTTTAGTTTATTTTGTCATCCTTTTACCCTAAACCTCGGAGGGAAGAGGTATGAAGCACTTGTTTAGGGCCGAAAGATTTCATGAAGAAACTTTGAATTGCCCTTTATCCCAACCATTACACGTACGCACTCGTCAATATGGTACTGTGTTCGCACTCACTACGCCCTGCATGGGACACTCGAACTCATGATACACTCTGGTGTTCCTAAAGCTTAAGGTATAGTGCTAACACAAGTCCAATTGACAATTTTCCATACAGGTGCCATAACAGGGAAAGGTCACCATTCATCAACTTGTTGGAAAACCTCCTCACCTGAAACGATGTTTTGGACAAACTAATAAAAGTGGTATACTGTTGACAGTTTGCTCTAGGGGCCATTACCAATAGATTTCCAGCAAGTACCACTAGGAGCCATGCCAACATACTTGCCATGGGGATTTGCAAATTGCCTCTTAACTTAAAATTCGAGGGCCGACATTTCGTTGCAATGCACTCAACCCGGGCAAATCGGTCATCCAATAATGCGCTGGGTCATCCTATTACACTCAACTTTCACCTGTGAGCTGATTTCTTGTGGTTTAAAAGACGAGTTACTTCGGTTCTTCTCGTCGTTGGAAGCAAGGCAGGTTCTTTACAGTGGATCAGTTCCGGAGAGCTTGAATCTTTTAGGTGCCCACCCAATTCTATCTGTACACTGATTTTAAACCACAGAGGAAGGAAAGTTAACTTTCGTCTCGCTATCTACTACTCAAATTTTAGGGTGGCTCAAAAATCCAGTGTTTCATTATAATTAAAACAATACTGAATCACATAAATTTTTAAATGGGACATCAATCTTCGAGCTGAGAATAAAACTGTACAAACTAAAACGTCGTCCAAGGAACAATTTCGAATAACGAAGACATATATGCATAACATGTTTCAAACAGTAAACGGTACGCACACTCGAACAATGGCAACAAAAATAAAGGAGATCAATTGCTGGAAATGCAAAAAGAAAAAGAATCTTTTGATTTGAAGTAAATACATGACACTGAATCTCGCAACTTCAACATAAGAGTCGTCAAGAATGAGTCGGATAAATTGCACAAGTTGAAAGCAAAGAATGACAAGATAAACAGTGAAAAAGCGAAGACCGTATGTCATGATTTGTTTCAGAGAATTTGACTATTTCCATAAAGAATGAAACTTAGAGCTGTATCCGACAACTTCCATAAAAGCGTCATCAAGAATGCAGCGGGAAAGTTTCGCAAATTGAAATGAACAACTACAACGTCCCGATAAAGGAAAGTCAACATTAAAATCCCTATCAAGGTGAAGCTTATTTTTTTAATTTTCAGATGAAATGTAGAACCCTTTAGTAATAGTAATTTTCGAAAATAAAACAGTTTCTCGCTGTTCCTTTCACATTTTTCAGGCTTGAAAAGTGCAATGCTTACGTAGAAGGAGGCATGTGACGTAGCAAGAGGCATGAGGCAGTAATGACTTTTATTTCGCAAAACAGTACTGATTCTGCCTACAACAGTCATATTGTCATAACTTAAATCAATGAATTATCCCTTAGAAACTGATTGAAATAAAAATGTTTTTATCTTTTTCAATAGAAATGAAAATTTTGAAACAAAATCCACACAACTCGCTACTGCTACGTCACAGGTTACCAGTCCCCGGTCTGTTCGGTCAAAACTTTCTTTCCAATCATTTTTTGATAAAAAAAAAAAGCTTACTTAGACGCCGAAGATTCTTCGGTGATTCGATTTCTGATTTCATAGATGATAAACGTCTTAATCTAAAAACTAAAAAAAAAAGATTTATAGGTACTTTAATGGCGTGAACGCGTTGCACTTATTAGTCTTTGTTTTGGGGTGCAGCCGTGTCTCTTATGCGCCACCGTACATTCTTTTGTGCATGACTTGTTTTACAGAACATGTGGACGTGAGAAGTGATAGTTTGGAAACTAGAGAGAGGTGTGTATAGGTTTGATGGGAAATACTCTTGACTTCTTCGGGGATAAACTCATAAACACCGGGACGTGAACAACCGTGCAGTAACGAGTAAAGGTTCACGGTAAAGAAACAGAAAACGAGTAACGGGAAAAAGCACTCGGTAACTTTAAATAACGAAGAACAGAAGGTTCTAAGAGTAATAATAATAACAGAAAAAAATTCAAAAAGTAGTTTACAAAGTTTAAAAACTTTTGCGCGCAAACGGTTCTATACCGAACCGGCTACGGGCGCTGACGGAACGACCCGGTTTTCCCGCCTTAAACGTCGTGAGTGACAGTTGAACATCAAACATGGCAGGAATAACGCGCAGTTAGGTGTACACAGGGTGTACACGTGAAGTCATTTTTCCTAAAGTTTAGAAATCCTTGCAACTCACTCAAGGCTCTCTGGTAGGAGTGTGCCGTTATCTAAATGAAAGTTTAACTCAAATACAAATCACTGGATATTTTTATTGAAATGTTTTAGTATTAGAGAAAACCAGTTTACTTCCGCAAAAGACGTCAACAGTCTTGACAACTATCAATCAAACACGGACAACTGCACTGCGCAGGTACAAAACTCAAACGATGAAGCCACCTTCGCATGCAGTTCTGGTCGTGAACGCAGTGAAAAAAGAACTGGGAAAATGTTTTCTTTTACCAAAGGAATAGGTCACAGTCATTCCCATTGTTCAGCAATGTTGTCGTACTTAATTTGGCTACAAACCGTACAGCTACAAACTTTGTCAGGAGGAAAATTTGACTTGTGAACGAGGAGCCACGAGTTGAAAGCTTGCATTTTATCTTATTAAATAATGTCGTTTTTACAAATTGAAGGGTCTGTACATTCAAGGCAAAAGCAACTTAGAGTTGGTGCAAGTGAAATTAAACCCGCCGGAAGGAACTAATCGAAGTTCAACATGTGTCCCTGTTTGGAAAAGGCTGTTTTTTTGTGATTGAACATTGAAAGACTTGGTTTTCTGGATTCACAGCAGTTTTTGTATTTAAGGGTATTTTAATAATACTCTCCGTTTCGTAGTAATTTGCTTCATCAAAGGATAGCAGACATTTTGACAATTTGTAAATGGATCAAGCAGCTTTGTTTTTAGTTCTTGTGGACGTATGAACACAGTCAAACATTCATTTAGTTCTTCCAACTGCAATGTTGGATGGCCGTAGGATTAGCTATATTAAATTGATGTAACAATGAATTTAACTACTCTGTGTTTAATTCGCCATCCTGAAAACACGAGTTATCTCATCAAAACAAGGCGCCACAGGCTGCCCAACAATAGGCTTACATTACACCTCCCTTTCGGGCTTGCGGATGCAACAAACGATGTACTATGCTTAATTCAAATGTAAAAGTAGTTTAATATACGATATGTCTTAAACTCAACGAACTAAGTGTTCACATGAAAAAGCTAAGTGTTCTGCAGTCTATTCGTCATGCGGGGGTCGTACGACACGACCATAACGAGTGGTAACTGTTCCTCCATCTGTCTTAGTAGCCGTCACAGAACTTTCTGTCTCTGCTAGTGGCTATGGATTCGGTGAGGACTGCGGGACGTCGCTCACAGCCTTCGACGCTGTAGACAGGGCATTTAAATGACGTCGATTGCAGCGTACCTTGTAGATACAATCAGGCTTCTTTCACAACACTCATTTTGGACAGTCGCATTGGTTTTCATTTGTGGAATGTACACCGGGTCGCAAACTTCTAGTGGAGGTAGGTTGTGAACCCGATGGCGAACGTCGTATTTGTCTTTCTGTCTTTGCTTGAGTTCAAGGTCTCTTTTCCGAAGACGTACGCTATCGACCAGAACAGGTTTCAGGTGATACGGTAGTGCTGGAACGGTAGTTCGCAGAATTCTTGACATAAGGAGCTGAGCCGAACTGTAACCTTGCTCCAATGGTGTGGAACAATATGCTAATAGAGCCATATAAGGATCATATGACTTTTCAAATAATCGCTTCACAGTTTGTACTGCACGTTCTGACTGACCGTTAGACTTCGCATAACACGGACTACTGGTGACATGGGTAAAACCATAGTCGCTTGAAAACTCGACAAAGTCCTTGCATGCATATAGTGGTCCATTATCTGTAACCATCCTCTCTGGGATTCCATGGCGGCTGAATATAGCCTTGAGGCCATTCACGACGTTGTGAGCTTTCGTTCCAGTCAGCTGTGTTACTTCGATGTAACGAGAGTAGTAGTCAATCACTAGGAGAATAAGTCTTCCCTTTCCACTCAAACAGGTCTGACGCCACCTTTTGCCAGGGATAGTCTGGTAAATCAGAGGGAATCATAGGCTCGACGTGGTTTCTGTTTAACCTCCTACACACAGAGCATTGACTCGCTAGCTCTTCCAGTTGTCTACTGATCCCCGACCACCATACAGATTCACGAGATCGCTTTCGACATTTCACTATACCTTGGTGACCAGCATGTAGCTTGTCCAACATGTCTAACCGCATCGAATCTGGTATAACTAGGCGACTTCTTCTCAGGAGAAGGCTGTTATGAACTGTAAGTTCTGCAGCAAAAGGTGCATACGGTTTAACTGGACCTTTAAGGGATCGCTTGTCTGGCCAACCTTCCTTGCCGTAGGTCATAATCTGTTTACATACTTCGTCTTCCTGGAGATGGGCTCTAAGTTCTTCCAGGCGTTTTTCACTTGCTGGTAGGCCTTGGAAAACTTGGTTGACGTACAGTTTTCCTTCGTCTTCGAAGATGTAATCTTCT
>JAOBRD020384490.1:0-19749 GCA_027575215.2 Hydrozoanthus sils
ACTTTTAAAGTAGCTTCGCGGTCCCTGTAGAGGGTATGAAAACTTTGCCGAAAAAGGCACAAAATTTCTTATAAAACGAAGAACGAAAAGAAACGAACTTCTTTTTACCTTAACTGATATAAAGAAATCATTACGAATATTTAAATTTTCGCGGTTATGAATTGCTTTGGTTCTTTCGCTCAGAGAGAAGTTGAGCCGCCACTTGATGGTCCAAAATTTGAAATTATGGGAGCAAAGGCGTCAGATATGGGAAGAGCTATCTCTTTTATAGCACGGATCTTTCTTTAAACTTTTGCCCCTAAAAACTGCTTTCGCCGAGTTAAACTTAAAACTCATTCTCTTGACAGAGAATATTCCAACCAGCCGAAGAAAGTTGAATTCCATCGCTTAAAACCCAATTATATATCGAACTGGACTCCGCTTGAGGTCCATTTGCCTCTGTATAAATTTTGTGTCTAAATCGGCAGACTTCACTGAAACAAACCAGATATCACTTATTATCACCGTAAAACAGCTGAAACAAACCAGATATCACTTATTCAGTATCATCGCAAAACACCTGAAACAAACCAAATATATATCACTTATTATCACCATAAAACAGCTGAAACAAACCAGATATCACTTATTATTACCGTAAAACATCTGAAACAAACAAGATATCATTTATCATCACCGTAAAACAAACAAACTAGATATCACTTTTATCACCGTAAAGCAGGTGAAACAAACCAGATATATTACCCTCGTTATTTGTCGCCATCATCAACATAATCGTCATGCACTATTGTTATCAGCATCATCATCATCGCCATGATCATCATTATCCTTATCATCATCAACAATATTATCAACATCAGTACCATTTGATCATTGTCACCATCATCATCTTCATTAAGAAGAAGAAAAGGAAGTTGCACTTTGGTTTTTGCATACTGAAGTTTTGATTTGAAACTAGATTCAGTTATTCCAAACTTTTAAAGTGCTTTAAGTATGACGGTAATCGCAGATTAGAAGCGTTTGTGTGAAACAAGTTAGTTCATACATCAATTTTCTATTGACTAAAAACCTTGTGAGTAAAAAAAAAACTTTCCTGAGCGCCAATGTTAGACTACGATTAAAAAGTCACAAAATATAGTTTTGAAATGCATGCTTTTAAAACCCTTAAGAACCAAACGAAGTCACGTTTAAGTTTAGCTTGATTTAGTACACTTTACACTGAAAATCACAATTTTTTTAACAGTCGGTTTACAAGCTATAAAATGTTCGTATTTTATGATATGCATGAGATCTGTGTGAAGCTGTGACACACTTCTAGATCTAAAACCAAAGGAATTTGCCTGAAACTTCTAAACAGCTCGGCCGAGAGTACCAATTCTTTCATCATTGGAAATTTTAGCAACATTACCGCATAACAGGTTGTATAAGAAAAATCATCATAAACATTGGCTAATTTATGTCTCACAAAGACACAGATTAATAAAACATTAGCAGCTGGAAATGATATGTTTTCGAATTTGGTGCACAATTCTTAGTTTTACGACTTGTTTTAGTTACAACAAAAGAGCAAATCTTGGATAATACCTTTAAGTTCAAGATATCTCTCACTTATTGCAAATCCTTCTTGATCAATTCCACTTCACTTCGGAGACGTTTAATGCTGTTCTAAATTATTAACAAGTTGTCATAGCGATTAGTTTTGCGGAAAACAACCACTTAAAGAAATTGGCACACCACTTTGAACAAGCGAGCCGTATGGAGCACTAACGCGACTACTGTTGGACTCAAAATAGTGACTGAAATAACCTCAAGAAAGAATGTCAGCCATTCAATCGTGTATTGTAATAAATTTATGGAATAAAAAGTTTGGAGAAAGCCAAAAGAAACAAGAGTTTTGAAATCAAAGTGGACTACAAATTGTGCTACATTATTAATGAGAATAAGTAAAGGTGAGTTGCCAATTTGAATTCATCTTCGAGAAACCCAAACCTGAATTTCGGCAATGTTTTCTATACAAATACCTCTTTAAGTCATTTAGTAAGCATGGTGTTATCAAACAAAAGTTGGATTTATAGCGTGCGCAAGCTGGGTAGGTATATCCTTGCAGTAATGTAAACAACAAGAAATAATTAAACAAACTGTGTCATTGTTGTGAAAAGAAATGCCACTTTAAGCTGCTTGTCTTTCGGCTTTGGATGTTTGTTGTCCATGCATGCCGTTAATTTTATCATGTCGGCCCAACAGCCGTACCCTAGCTATTTTTGTCTCTAAAAAAATAACTTTTTATTTATGCTGTTTATTACAACTAGCAGCAAGTAAAGTCATGAACAGTAATTAATTTGATGCCGAAACAGCTTTTAGTTGCGAACGAAACGAGGGTTGTTTTCCTGTTGCACAAATCAATGCTTGCATTTAAATTATCTTCCAGACCAGAAAAAAGGCTTATCGTGAAACACTCGCTTTTTCTACCAACGCAAGATACTGCACACTAAATAATGCGTAGAATTTATTACACTAAATTGTTTAAGTATAATAAATGATACCTAGTGATAAGACTGGATACGATATGGTTTAGCATGAAGTTGCAATGTATATGGCACAGTATGGCATGCGTGACAAGGAATATGACGCGAAACGACATAACACGGTAGAAATGGTCTAACATAACACGATACCATATCATGTGCATGTTCTGCCATAGTGTGTGATACTGTGTAAAGCAATGCAATACAACACGATAAGATGCATGCGATGCAACAAGATGTGTTTTGATGTCATTCCATGCTATTCTATTTTCTTCTACATTAGTTATCTGAACTGTGAGCTTTCTTAGTTTTGAATATTTGAGTCCAAGCTATGCAGACTTTCTAAGACGTCTTGCACTGAATAAGAGATAAAAGATTTTGCTCGGAGTTAACAAAGAGTCACCTTCAAGAAGGTGGGCGTAGAGCAGCAACTAGTCAAAAGAACACCAATTCTTTTTTTCAAACACTTGATTTCTAGTCAATAGTCCTGCCTTGACCCTTAACGTTGCGAGAGTTACTCAAAAACTATTTTAAAATAGGTTTCTACCAAAATCATAACATATTGCAGCTATTTTAAAACTAGTTATCTAAATATAGTAATGAGTAAATGTTTAAAACTATATGCAAGCTTTGTGTAATAGCAGTTTCGATAGTAAGGCAAGTTTCTTTCCGTCATCTGTTTTTCCTTTTGTCAAGAGAACCGAATCCGTTCTCCTCAAAGGTCAAGTTCCTGTCGTGTGTGCGTTTTTATCAACTGAATCATTACAAATTCTTGCAAACTGTAGCTAATACTAGTTAAATCTAAATTTATAATACTCATTGTTCAAAGCTATATAAAAGCTTTGGATAACCGCAGTTCGATAGTTAGCAAACAGCGTCGGCAAGTTTCTTTCAATCTTCTGTCTTTTCTTTTTGTCAAGAGAATTGAGTCTGTTTGCCTCAGAGGTCAAATTCCCGTCGTGCGTGTGTTTTTACCAAAATCATATGTAACAAATTCAGTGCATTACTGGGTATCCGGCTGAATAGGGTAATACTAAATGTTCAAAGCTATGTAATCCGGAACAGTTTCGATAGTAACTAAGGCAAGTTTCTATCCAACTTCTGTCTTTTTCTTTTGTCAAGAGAATCGAGTCTGTTTTCCTCAAAGGTCAATCACCGTCGTGCATGCGTTCAGTATCAAAATCGTACAAAATTCTTGCAAACTGTAGCTAATTTAATACTGATTATCTAAATATGGTAATGACTAAATGCTCAAAGCTATATGCAAGCTTTGCATAATTGCAGTTTTGTCAAGAGAATCGAGTCTGTTTTCCTCAAACGTAAAGTCCCCGTCGTGCGTTGCCTGTCTCATAGCGCCACGATTTCTGGCAAATACGCGTTCTTGGATGGCAATATTGCGCTCTTACTTCGTGTAGGGGATACAGAATTAAACAAGGTTTGTGATTGATTAATGCGAGGTTGTTGGGGTAAGCTTTATCTTTCTTTTGATTGGTTCAAATTTCTGTGTCCTCTACACGAAGTGAAAGCCCGATGTTGTGAGACTTTTTGAAACATATACAAGGAACTAACTTTACAGAAGTGCTAATACTAACGTGCTACCTCAGCCGTGACAGGTTTTAACGAATACTTTGCACTGAATCGACAACACGCTTTGGTAATTTTAAAACCCGTTAGAAGCTCACTATCAATTTTACAAAAAGAAAGAATTTTGAGTTCACTTAAAAATCGCGTCAGAAGCGCGGCAAAGTTAATTCTTTAAGCAGGAACTGGGTCCGACTAGGAGAGAAACTGCAAATGTGTTTCATACTGTTTTTATGAAACCATCCCATGATTTTGTCGCTTAAAAAGTTTGTAACTACTCTTCCTGTTACAGATCACTCGATTCGTTCCCTTTCCACTTTGCTAACGGATCTATCCAGACATCCCTTCCGCTGGATCCTCTTTATGGCCGACTCGTTCCGAGCAAACGCTTAGCTCAACCAAAAATGGCTAACCGGCCGCAAGGAAGGCTGGGAGTTCCAACCGAGGAAGATATTCGAGCCTCTACAGAGGTGCTTGCTATATCACAGCGATCGGCTGCACGAGAGGAACTGGGAAACAATGCCGGTGGCTACCCCTCTCATCAATGTTCGACCACGAGCTCGAGAAAAAAGTCAAAATTCGCGCAAGCACGTGAGAGGGAAAGATGGAAAAGTAGGACGGAGTTTTTGCTCACTTTGATTGGTTACACGATTGGGTTGGGAAATGTGTGGAGGTTTCCTCATCTCTGTCACAAGAACGGTGGAGGTATGGAAGCTATTAGGGTTCTCACCGGTATATATGTCTATCTATCTATCTATAGCTATCTAACCAACCATCCAACCATCCATCCATCTATCTGTCTATCTACCCATCTATCTATCCATCTATCTATCCATCTATTTATCCATCTATCTATCTATCTATCTATCTATCTATCTATCTATCTATCTATCTATCTATCTATCTATCTATCTATCTATCTATCACTTTAAGGCAAGTTAAGAACACCAAATGTCTCGGAATGACCATAGACGAGTTTCTAACATGGGAATCACACTTTTCCAACGTAACGCGGAAAGTGTCGCAGGGTATCGGGGTTATTTGCAGGGTAAAACCGTTAGTTCTACAAAAACATCTCATCAACATTTACAAAACAATCATAGAGCCGTATTTCGACTACTGTCCATTGTATGGGAAGGCATTGGGAGTAACCTTGCGGAAAAGCTTCAGAAACTGCAAAAGCGCACTGCACGTGTAATTACAGGTGCTTCATATGATAAAAACTCAAGAGAAGTTTTGAATGAACTAGGTTGGCAGACATTAAAAGAAGGAAGAAATAGACTGAAAGAAGTAATGATGTTTAAGATAGTAAATGACATGGCTCCAACCTATACGAAAGACTTGGTAACTCAAGAGACCGGGAAAGCCAGTATAATCTTAGAGCTTCGTGTAAAAACTTGACATTACCTAAAGCAAAATCTGATTACTAAAGAAAGAGTTATGCTTTTACGACATCTAAACTTTGGAACGCACTCCGAGATGAACAGTGGAAGAGGAGCGTTCCCTCGAGGTGTTTAAGAAGAAACTAAAGAATATCGATCTCTCCATATTGAAACTTAGTATAATTAGTTTTATAGCATAATCTTGGCCATCAAAGTTATGTAACAAAGGATTATAGAACCAATTAATATTCTTCTATTAGAAATTTGTAAATTTCAATAAATTAATTTAGAAATTTTGTAACTAGTTATACTTGTCACGGCTTTCAGGTAGGGCAAAGCTGGTATAATGTATTTTATTGTTTCTTCTTTAATGAAATTACTGTGCTTGTGATTGCTTATAATTATTATTATTATTATTATTATTATTATTATTATATATTATTATTATCTATCTATCTATCTGTCTGTCTTTCTATCTGTTTATCGTTTTACCATTTTTGTAGTAATAATTTATCATTTACTATATGTTTTTTGTCCCAGCTTCGTTCTTAATTCCCTATGGTGTAATGCTGGCAATCGAAGGAATTCCTTTATACTACTTGGAACTTTGCATCGGCCAACGCATGCGCAAAGGATCGGTTGGAGTGTGGAATGAAATATCACCTTATTTGGGAGGAGTTGGTATTGCATCAGTGGTTGTATGTTTCCTTGTGTCATTATACTATAACATTATACTTGCGTGGTGCGTGTTTTATTTTGTCAAATCATTTGAAAGCCCTTTACCATGGTCTGAGTGTCCTCAGGAAACAGTAACAACTAGCAACATTACGAGGCTTCAGACCGTTCGAGAATGCGAAATAGCAAGCCCAACTTCGTATTTCTGGTATCGCACTACTTTGAATATTTCTGACAGTATTGATGACAGCGGAGGAATGAACTGGCCCATGTGCGCATGCCTAATAGGAACGTGGGTTCTTGTGTGGCTGTGTATGATGAAAGGCATTAAGATAACAGGCAAGGTTAGTGTTTGTGGATCAACCCTGATTCCAGGAAACTATCAGTCTAACCCTCCCCCTCCTCTAAAACCTTTAACTTCACTCCAACGTTGACTCTAACTTTAAACGAAGGGAGGGATCGATGGGTGAGTGGTTCCACAGAAACAGTTGGGGGTGGGGGGTTCAACGTTACCCAAATTGAATTTTTCTTAAATTTTAAAATAGAAATGTTTTAGCTAGAAAGGCTGGAATGAGTGAACTGGAAAGAAATACATTAACTTACTTACGAAGATAATGTTCATTTTCAAAGTTTAGCCAATTAACAACATTGCAATTAGCACCTTTCTGCATTTCACCGCCGTTGACCTGCCTAGTTCTTACTCGGATCATTTCTAAGTAGTGAAGAAAATTATTGGCTTAAGTACCATACTCTAAAGAACAACTACCTTTCCAGCTAATATGACAATTCTGTAAAACCTGTGGGCGTCGCGCCCACATAAGTGTCAGCGGCACATCCAAGCAAAAATAACTAACGGGAACAAATTAAATTTAAGAAGTAAAGCTTTTTTATCAACTGGTTAAGGCATGGCAAAATAATTGTTCCCTAACTAAGTGTACACAATCTTTTTCAGATTGTATACTTTACGGCGATTCTACCAATAATTCTGCTAATCGTCTTCTTCTTCTGCGGCGTTCATCTGAAGGGATTTCAGGATGGACTTGCTTTGTTGTTTATACCGGAGGTAAAGCAGGCAATTCAGTTGTTATTATATAGCTTGGGGTGTTACCAAACAGATATACAGTGTTTTTACGAGCACAACCAATCAAATACAGGCGTTAACAGAAACGATTTATTCCACCAAAACTAGCACAACTACAATGACAGTAACAACATAATTCCAATAGCAGCAGCAATAGTAATAACAATAGCAATAGTAATAGTAATAGCAATGGCAACAGCAATAGCAATAGCAACAGCAACAGAAATAGTAATAACAATAGCAACAGCAATGGCAATATCAATTTCTATAGCAATAGGAAAAGCAATGACAATAGCAGTAGCATTAGCAATAGCAATAGCAATAGCATTAGCAACAGTAAAAATAGCAACAACAGCAATAGCAGCAACAACAACAACAACAACAATAGCAACAGCAACAGCGAGATGACAATAGTAACAACGACAATAACAGCAACAACTATAGTAAAAGCAGTAGCAATAGCAACAACAACAACAGCAGCAACAGCAAAAACAACAGCAATAGCAACAACAGCAACAACAATAGCAACAGCAACAACAATAGCAACAGCAATAGCAACAACAACAACAACGGCAGCAACAGCAACAACAATAGCGATAGCAACAGCAACAACAATAGCAACAGTAAAACCAAAGCTAAACAATAAAAATAGCAACAACAACAGCAGTAACAACAACAACAACAATAGCAACAGCGACAGCGACAGCGACAGCGACAGCGACAGCGATAGTGACAATAGCAACAACGATAGTAGCAGCAACAACAATAGCAACAGCAGTAGCAATAGCAACAACAACATATAGCAATAGCAATGACAATAGCAACAGCAATAGCAACAGTAAAACCAAGTTAAACAATAAAAATAGCACAAGCAATATTAACAGCAACAACAACAACAATAGCAACAACAATAGCGATAGCAACAGCAACAACAATAGCAACAGCAACAGCAACAACCACAGCAATAGCAGCAACAACAATAGCAACAGCAACAGCAATAGCAACATCAATAGTCACAGCGATAGCAACATCAATAGCAACAGCGATAATAACAGCAACAGAAACAGCAACAACAACAGCAATAGCAGCAGCAGCAACAGCAATAGCAACAGCAACAGCAATCGCAGCAGCAGCAGCAACAGCAATAGCAACAGCAATAACCGCAGCAGCAACAGCAACAGCAATAGCAGCAGCGATAGCAACAGCGATAGCAACAGCGATTAGCAACGGTAATAGCAATAGCAACAATTATAACAGCAACAGCGATAGTACGACAACTATAATGATACAATGATGATAATGATAAACACTCTACTAGGGTCAGTGGCACAGACTAAAATCTAACACGTTGTTCCTCTATCTTTTCAGTTCAGTCGTTTGACGGAGTTCAACGTTTGGTACGACGCGGCTACACAAATATTCTACTCATGTGGAGTTGCGTATGGATCGCTAATTGCATTTTCCAGCTACAATCCAATCAAGAATGATTCCACGAGGGACGCAATTATTGTCTGCTTCATCAATTCCGCAACATCCATTTACGCTAGCGTAGTGGTATTTTGTTTCATCGGATTCCAAGCTCAGTCTAAAATGGACGACTGCCTCACAACACAGAAGGCACAGCTTGTTGGATATTTAAACAGAACTTCATTCGTTAGTGATGGGAAACTTACAGTAAACGAAGATGACTTGATATACTCCGAGCTAGTGACGAATGTTTCTATGATAACGAATGGAACGCTACTTCTCTGTGACAAACAGAAATTCTTAAATGATGTAAGAAAGTAGACAGTATAACTCGTTAAGTCCGATTGTCATAAAAAGCATAACATGAAAATGATTCCGAGAAAAAGGGGAAATGGTTTCTACATCTTTAGACATTGCCCAGCGGAGAACATATGACGACAGTAATAGTAATTTTAATAGTAATAGTAATAGTGATAGTGATAGTAATAGTGATAGTAATAGTGATAGTAATAGTGATAGTAATAGTGATAGTAATAGTGATAGTAATAGTGATAGTAATAGTGATAGTAATAGTGATAGTAATAGTGATAGTAATAGTGATAGTAATAGTGATAGTAATAGTAATAGTAATAGTAATAGTAATAATAATAGTAATAATAATAGTGATAGTGACAGTATTTGTTATTGTTTTGTTGTTGGTGGTATTATCATAACTGTTACCGTATTTCTACCATACCATTTTTCAGGTTCCTAGCGGGCAAGGCCTTGCTTTCATCATTTTCACGGATGCTATAAATAAGATGCCATTTTCTACACTGTGGGCGGTCATGTTTTTCCTTATGCTAATCACAATCGGAATTGACACCGAGTTCGGCATGCTGGAGGGGGTAGTAACACCAATTATAGACATGAAACTTCTTCCTAGTTTAAACAAAGAAGTCTTATCAGGTAATGAATATTTCCATGTTTTGCTTATGTTATGAAGATGGTAAAAAGCCGCCTTACACCTATGGCTAAGATGTGAATTCATATCACATGGTTGTTAAACCACAATACCAAGTTTTATAAACGTTCTAAAGCAATAACTTTAGATATAACATTAGTAATAATAATAATAATAATAATAATAGCAATGATAATAGTAATAGCGACAATGGGGTTCTCTAGTTTAACCAAACTTAATACTAGGAAGGAACTTCTGCAAGTTACATTCAGAATTAATCCGGTTTCACTCCGTCCTTTAACATCGTTACTCACTCCTGCCCATTATGCCCTCTGGCATGTAGAGACCCCCATGTAACAGACCCGGTCGATTCTGAAACTTCGGCAGGTTTGTCACAAGTTTTCTCCAAGGTTACAAGATTTTCCACCAGGTTCACAGAAAAACTTTTTCCAAGTTAATTCTAGGGCATGGCTATTCTAGTGTTTATTGTTAGTGAATACATCATAATTTTCTTGAATGGCCCTGAACACAATCTTGAGCACATAAGAATTTTAAAGAAGAAAAAGATCACGGGTTATGATTTTAAGACATTCCCATTTTAAAATGTTTATCAACCATTCAAATGCCTAATTATCCCTTAAAACTCCACCAGGTTGCAAGGAAGGTTTAATTTTTCGCCAAGTTCATCAAAATTTAATCAGTTCTTTTTCAGAAACTGACCAGGGCCCCAGGTTGGCTAAAATCTCACCAGTTTTAAGAAAATAGCCCACCAGACACGGTTTCCCCAGGTTTGCTACATAGGGATGTATGTACAGGGTAACAACAAAGGTACTTATTTCCTCTGTTGTTATTTTTGTAACATCGGTATGTTTTCATAGCAGGCCCATGGTTGCTAGCCCTTTGTACAACCCCCACTACGAGGATCATTATTTATGCATCACTAACTTTTTTCTTATCTTTCACTATCTCAGCCTAGCAATATGTGCTTTCATTGCATCTCTAGCGACATTTGGTTGGAATACAACATGGCATGCGCACAACATACAATGTGATACTATACAACGTTACGAATTGCAATGCAATCAATCCTTGCTATTCAACGCCACGCAATCAATGTAATGTATTGAAAACTGTTATCGTCATCAATTCAATATAATATAAGCTAACTATATTTATTTTCGTCGTTGCAGGCGTCATCTGTGTGACGTCATGTTTGTTAGGCTTTGTTCAGGTGCAATATTCTGGGGAATATTGGCTGCAGCTTGTTGACAATTACTGCAGCGGTATACCCTTGCTGATTATCGCCCTGGTCGAATGCATCGCAATATCCTGCGTTTATGGAAATGATAGGTTGGTATGGATAACATGATGACATAAATAGTAACTGTTTTGACTGCGCAGTTGCCAAAGAGTGTTCGACTCGTAATCCTAGGGTCGCGAGTTTGGTCCCCGGCTAGACGACTGTTTTGTGTGCTCGAGCAAGATACTTTACCTGACTTGTTCCAATCAACACAGTGGCCGAGCAGTTAGTGTGTTCGATTCGTAATCCTAGGTTCGCGAGTTCGAGCCCTGGCAAAACCAGTGTGTTGTGTCCTTGAGCAAGACACTTTATCCGACTTGTTGGCCTAGCGGTTAACGTGTTGACTCGTAATCCTAGAGTTGCAAGTTCGATCCCCGACCAGATCACTGTGTTGTGTCCTTAAAAAAGACTCGTAAAAAATTCGATTGAAAACGCTTCGTGCGACATTTAAATAAAGGGAGCTAGGGTGGGGTTCCTAAAATTGTAAGCGGGCGTTGCAGCATCGGGTAAAAGATTGCTCAGATTGCTTATTGGGTTTGTGACGATCTTATAGTAAAATGACCTACAATGGAGTTCTCTTCTTTCGTAAAGGGTAGTGAGGTTGACAATGGCGTAGCCAGCTTGTAGGCCCGAAGGCCCGGGCCTTCAAATTATTTTGACAGGGAAAAGAATATTATTTAAAAAAATATTTGAATTTTATTCAAAAAAAAGAATAAAGGGAACAATTTTTTTTTTAAATGAATGCTGCGTGGTTTATACTCGCCCAAAACCGCTGGTGTATGTATTAGTTCCCAGGCCTTGCCTTCCGGTCATCAGTACGTTTACGGATCCAACGCTTAAAACTTTTTTTTTTTAGTTTTCGAGGGAAGACAGTTTCTAGCGTTGACACGGGAGGGACATCTTCGCTAAGTTTTACGATTTAAGTGCATTTCTGGCGAAACGCAATTTTCAAAAACTTCCCAGGGGAGCATGCCCCCGAACCCCCCTAGAAATGTTCGCGCCTTAGGCGCTCGCTCGGCTTAACCGGCCTGCAAAAATCTTCAGATTCTGGCTACGCCACTGGTTGAAGGCAGAAAGTCATAACGCAAGTAATTTTAGCCATTCTGGTGTTTTCAAGTATAAATAGTCTCGCGAACTCTACATTTTTGTTTTCTGTTGTTCTTTATTTAGATTTAGTGAAGACATTAAATACATGACCAACAAACCACCTCGTTTTATATGGAAATGGTGCTGGAAGTTCATCTCACCGCTGGCTATATTAATGGTGCTGTTCGTGTATATAAAAGGAATGTCAGAATCCACTCCTTCCTATAGGCTTTGGGATAAGGATTTGGTAGGTTCTAGCTGGGAAATTATACATAACAAAAATTTGTACAATTTTCTAATTTTTATTTTAAAAAGGATGTCAACGAATTTCATGTATAAATGCGCCTTAATTTATGTAGACACAGATAGTATTTTGAAAAGGCTTCAAAAGTAAAACGGTAAAATGGTTCATTTATATAGCGCCTTTTTTATGCGAATGCTCAAAGATCGGAAGCATAATAGGCTCCTCTGGCAGCCACTTCAAAGCGGTCCATGTAGTCAGAAAGGTCCTTCCTCTAAATTAATTAAGACCCAACTGTAGTTCGGTAGTTATAACAACCAATCAGCAAAGGTTCGAATCCCATCTATTGTAGCACATTGTTCTTTATCGTATTTTACATATGCATATGATTATGTGTGTAAATTGCTTCAAACAGTGCCCCATTCAAACCAGCTTTGCTTAACTGGGCACTTCTGTATTAATATTACTGTAAATAAATAAATAAAAAATACCTTGTTATCATTGCTACAGGGCAAAGCCGTTACAGTCCCGTACCCCACTTGGGCTGTGTTTTGTGGAATTTGTTTAACGCTTGTCTCAGTTTTTTGGATACCTGCGATCGCGCTCTTACGATATTTCCGGATTATCCCCATGGCGACGAATGAACTACCACTGGCTGCCCTTGGCAGCAACTATCCTGATCGACTTCCTCTGTACCAAAGGAAGCCAACCACAGGCGAGAGAAACGAACACAGGCGTAGTCCCCTCATCCGGCCAAAACCCAAACTGATCACCTACAAAAGGAAGGAGCCAAGTACAAATGGTCGAGTACCACATTTCCCTAACGGGACCATGTACCATCTTGTTGGTCAACAGAACGGAAATGCACCCATGCTTTGAAAGTAGATGCCAGAAAGAATTAGAGACCACCGGCCATGCGCGGCACTTATTGCTGGTTTTCGCCTGACGTCATAGCCGCCGTATTGGTGCTCTTGAACAAAAGAGTTTTGATGGTTTCTTTTGTTTTTGACACCAACATGGCCGCCTCGTCTTTTGTCTTTATCGCTTCTAGGGAATGAGTCAAAACCAAGAATAGACTCCCATTCATGCACTGTGGTAATGTTGATTGCTATCAAAGAAACGCGTTTAATCCACAAGAACAATTTTTCCAAATAATCTCGTCAATCAAACTTTAGTGAAAAG
Organism: Hydrozoanthus sils; assembly: GCA_027575215.2. NCBI lineage: Eukaryota > Metazoa > Cnidaria > Anthozoa > Zoantharia > Hydrozoanthidae > Hydrozoanthus > Hydrozoanthus sils. Next base: position 13,464 of record JAOBRD020384490.1, read on the forward strand.
CTAGAGTTCTCTTCATCTTACATTTGCTAACTTTTGATATTGGCAAAAATTTCAAAGAAAAAAGATTTTTAACAAAAAGTTGTACCTTTTTTAAGAAACACGAAAATACCACTTGACAATGCTGTCATTCAACACAATTTGAATCACGTTTTCTTCAAGAAAGATGAGCGAAAACCTTTTTTTACTGCACAAGTTATACTGCGTCCTACACTATGGAGGGGTACCCTATTCCCCAAAGGGGAGGTAAATATTCGATTAAATCATTTGTGTAAACAACGACACTTGACTTGGTGCCGACCTTGCGAGAAACAACTGACTTAATCAAAGTCTACCAAGTCATTTGGATAAATCAACAAGAACGTAAACTGTACTGAAAAACTAGTGACGACAACCTTTAATTCAAACAATTACTTCTTTGTTAACGGCTTTAAATGGCGTTTTTTTAAAGGTTCTGTTTATTGATACTTTGGGTGCTTTTGGGACCTGTTTTTGCAGGTTTGGTTGGGAAAACTTTTTATATCTAGTTTCGATATTTTTAGTGCCGAGGTTTGTGGCTGCTGCCCACTTCTTTTATAAACCGCTAAGACTTTGTCTTTGAAGGCAATATGTGTCCCGTTCCGAAATAACACATGTAATAACTGACTAGCCAAGGATAATTCCTTGTTATACAGCACCAATTATTCACTGATTTAGTAAAAATAAGCTGCAAAATATATACAATTATCGACATGTAACTTGTCGCTGGAGAAATTTTTTTTTAAAAAAATAGAAAATGTAAGCACTCAATTATTCAACAGGCGCCCCAAATTTCAAGTCTGCAGGTCGGCTATACATTAGAATTAACAGAATCTCAGACCGAGGCTTTAAACAAATCACGTTTTGAATGCCTAGACATGGGCGGCGGAACAGGGGGGCGGCCGCCCTCAAATCAATCATTCCCCCATCCCTCCAATAGTTTTCTTGCTAACGATATAAAGTTCTGAATAGGAATTTCAGATTTTATATTGACCTATTATATTTTCCATTGCCCACCCCTCCCCCTTCCCCCAAATAATTTGTACTTCCGCCGCCCATGCCGCAGATAGTTTAAGCAAAAAATTGCACCTCTAAACTTTTTTACAAAACTACTTGGCTCATGCTACAATTAAAATTATATATCTAACGGTATTTCAAGGAAGTCTCATGTTCAAACAATGCTCGACTCGTCGTGCATAAACACATAGATATATATACATTTCATAACTTCAATAAAAAGAACTGACTTCGTTAAATGTTGTCTTGGGTATAAGATTGGTTTATAAAACCTTTCGATGATCGATTCGGTCAAAAACTGCATAACGGGGACAGTTGAATAGTTCCAGTTATAACAAATAAAAATTGCCTTAAGGTGGTCTTCCACAAATAGAAGTATAGAGGAAAAGGTCTTTCGAAGAAAGGAGGTGGTATCTTTAAATTGCTTTCAAAGCAATCTTGGTGGTGATATCTTGACATTGATTTCTCTCAAAATTGCTTTCTCCAAAATTAAACACTGGAAGACTGGACACAGGCCAGCATCCAAGTATGATGTCATTTTTTGCTCATCACAGTTTTTCATCCTCGCCCAACTATTTTCATAACAGGGGATACCTTTCATTACCCTCAAGAGAGTTTGTTGTGTTGCCAAGGCAACAAGAGACTCAAATGTCTGTCAGTGTGGTCTCGTTCCAAGTCAGACATGACAGGTAGTTCCACGGTGATAGGAACGTCTTGAGAAAACTTGATTTGGGATTTCTTTTAATTTATTTTTGTGGATGGTGTTATTACCCATCGGATATAACGAGCCCCGATATAAAGAAATCCTCTAACGAGGGGAACTTTGGGTCCTAAGGACCTAATCCTAAATTTAACGAGAAATCATTCGATTACATGTTTAAGACGTCGAGAGCAAAATTTTTCTTTTTTTGCGGTATCCCACGCGAGAAGCGTTGCATTTACTTATGTGTCCGAAGTTCTTCGAAATTTGCCGGAGATTTATATAATCTTAATTGTGCAATTTCTGGGAACATTGAAAAATCTTTAAATTCATTCGTATGGCATTTTCATTAAAAAAAAAAGAAATCGGAAAGTCTTTGGAAAACTTCGAAGTACACCATCGCCCGATCAGTGCTAAGTAATTAGGCACTGAATTAAGAAAAAATGCCCCCGTTGATATCCAACCAACTCGAAGTAATTTTTCCCTCTATGTTATGAATATGTTTTATTGCGTTTATTTTTATGTTTTTTGATGGTTGGCAGAGCCGATTATTTTGACAAGCATTGACGGCCAATTAAAGTTGATAATGAGCCGTCAGAGAATGACAAATTGCTGTTCAGATCTAAATGATACACTTTTTATAAACAAGAACTCTAGTTTAATTTTTGGCCGTTCTATATAGCCTCAAATGTTCTAAAATTGGTCGTAGTATAATCATAAGTATATAAGTAAGTAGACAGAGTATAAAAGAATAATTAATGAGTCCTGTAAATTGTTCTTGTAAAATTTCCTGTTTTTCATTTTTTTTACTCTAGTTGGAAACAATGTTGCACTGTCGACTACTTGTCGAATCCATGCTTTTGTGCCGTAATGTAAAATGTAACAAAATAAAATTCTCGGCCATTCTTCAACCTCGGGTGTGTTCTTATATTCTGGCCGATTTTCATCCTGAAGTTTTTATGATAAAAGAAAAAGAGTGTGACCCATTCAACGACTTTGACAATATTGGGTACATTGAAGCTTGAACACCAAAGAAGACCGAGGCCAAAGCAGCCCAGTCTAAAGGTGATCGAGCAAAGGGACAGTACAAGCTAGTTTCGAAGACGATTCGGAGAAAATCATTTCTATAAACACATCAAAAACAAAACCTGTCCCTCAGAAGCGACACAAAATGTGCGAGAGCTACACGACTTCATGTTAACGACAATGGAGAATGTTTTTATTGAAAGTGAGAGTTGAAAACAAAGATAGTCAAAATAAGCCATTTTTTTCTGTTATGTAAATGATTGTTTTGTATGGTTTGGTGTCGAACATTAGGAGTGTCAGCTGTGAAATAGAAATTTGACTGTGCATTACGCGTACGGCAATAAATCAAATGCGACTGGTTTGCCAATTTGAATCGCCTCTGTTTTAAGCTTCTTTCTTTCCTTTTTCTTTATATTACGAAATTTTTGTTGTTTTTTCAGCAACTTCGTTAATCGGGGTTATGTTTATAAAAATCGCCCAGTCCTTTTGCACTCCGTCTTATCGGGATTCCTGACTCAGTACGACAGATTTGATCCTTATAAAGGGTTGTTTGCCACTTCACTACTGAAATGAAAAATTCAAATCTCTCTTGTTGCCCAGGTTTAAACTATTTCAAAGCTCTTGTCTTTTTATGTGCTTTTTTTCATGTATTTATGAAACCCATACAATGGAAACCTTTTGAATAATTTCTGTTCCGTAATGAAGTTTGGAATCGGAAATTGTGGTGTGACTTAGTTGTAAAGTGAATTCTCGCAAAAAAAGAAAATCATTCAATAAGATATTTGACCAGAAAGATTGTAAGTAAAATAATAAATACATATACTAAGATAATGGCTTCCCTATGCAAATAATTAATTCTGAACATCTTTAGTAATTGTTTCAGTCTTTTGATTTCCATCGTTTGTCGTCAGCCGTTGTATCTAAGACACGGAAGGATTAAGGAGATTGCGATATAATTGCGTGTGTTACAAACATGTGTTGCCGAAATTACATCAAGTAAAAGTTTAGTTTCTAATGCGTTTTACTGCATTTCTGGTGCAAATTATTTACTACCGTTCTATGATGAATTAGGCAGCTCCTAACAAAAGAGCTAGCCATCTTAAAGCTATTGTGGCCACTTCACAAACAAAGCATGTTTCCAGTCATGAAATATCTCCATGTGAACAGGGCTATTGACATTCGTGATCAATTGTATATTAAAAACCACGAAATAATAGCTTTATAGTTCTATTACAGCAAACACGACTTTACCAATAGATATTGGTGTTTTATGACTGGTTTTATACAATCTTACCGCTTTGTTATATGTTATATGATATGATGTCAGTCGGATGATGTGCACGGTAAAGCGTGTTACCGACATGCGGCTATGCTACATGAAGGACTCACAGATCAGTTTAAGCGGCATCAAAGGGACGATAGGCCGCATAGTTTTCATTTTTACGAAAAAGAAGGAAAGTTAATTCGAGTCAAAACGGAGAAGGGTCAGCCTTTGAAAATTCTGGTAAGATCTATTCAAGGTTGAATCTTAAGACTAAATTTTTAGAGAATATATAGAAGAAAAAACCCGCAAACTTATACAATTGAAAGCTTTTAAGCTTAAAAGACTACAATAGCAGCAAGACATAAATGACATCAAGTAAAAACACTATTGCAAACATATCTCTTTAAAAGTTTCAAGTACCAAACGTGCTGCGAAAGGTTCTTTTAATATGCACTGCTTGCTATATGCAACGAGATGCACAAATTTGCATCTTGATAATTTGCCGGAATCAAAGGCGCATAAAGAACTCTATCTTATCTTGGAAAGTGGCTTGTAAACTTAAAAATGTTTTACTTAGAGAGTCTTTGTTCTAATTAAGGAATGTTATACGACAATCAGAAATCGACAAGCATTTTTTTCAACAAGCAGTGCGGCATCTGTTCAGTTTAAATGACCAATTGAGAATTTGAACGTGCGAAAGACTGAAACCAAGTGAGAAATTAAAACACTTCTTGTGGTGTGTTATTTTAGTAACAACCTCAAAAATTTGAACCTGTTATCATTTTGGTCATGACCATCTCAAATGACGGTTATATAATTGAGCTATTTACACGCTTTTTATAAGAACAGCGAGGCTCAGATTGGCCAAAATTTAAGAACAATTAAAAAACAGGCTGTTGTTTTTTAAAGTTTTTTTTTATTTTATCGAGCTTCGATCTTAAACTAAACAACATGTACAGAAATGATTCACAGTCTTTCTCTCTTAATCCGTCGTTGCTTCAAATTATACGCTGTACACAAGTAATACTTCCCCCGAAGACGAATTGTTTTCCAATGCTTGTCAATGATGTATTGCAACACCTCAGGAATATAGTTTTTGTTCGATTTAAACCACAAATAGAAATAAAAACAATTTGAGGACAAATTGAGGCTTGCCAAAAAATTAAGAACATTGAGTTTCGGTCAAATTTACGGTTCTTATATAAAAATAAGCGTGTATTAGTTAGAATTGCAATTTTTATCTTCTTCTGTTTCTTTTTTAAAGTTGCTTTCAATATTACAATTTCCTGGCATCAGGGAAGAAGTCAAAACAATGGTATTTTTACTAGAAACCCAATTTTGTCGGAGGAGGTGGTTGGTGGCGGCACAGACCCCCCTACCCCAACTTCAACCACTTTTTTTCAGGGCTCAATTTCTCAAAACCTGATTTAGGGGTGTTGGTTTTTATTGTATGATTGACTCCTCTCTCCACAAAGAAGGCATTGGTGCAAGCACTTTATCAATATCTATTTTATTGAACATGATATTTGCTCCTGAAATTCAGCCTTTTTGAAAAAAGGTGGTGGGTGGTGGCACATAATACCCCCCCCCCCCCAAAGTGGGTTCCTAAGAAGTACCATTGATTTGACCTTTTCCCTTACAAACTTTATTTTTGACAATTTTATAAGGCCTGTTTAAAATGCCGTGTTATATCTGCAGTCGTGCTAAACTCACCTGGACTTAGAGCTGAATCCGACTTCAGCACGGCGTTTGAAACCAACCCGCGCCATAGTCAGATAGCACGACAAGCTGACCCGTTCTACACAACTTTAGCTCGAGCTAATTGAGGTTTGTTCCAGACGCCGTGCTTAACTAGTACTCGTGCCACAGGGTCGAGCTAGCTTAACACGAGTTTAACCAACCAGCGCCATAGTCGGGTAGCACGACAAGCTGACCCGTGCTACACAACTTTAGCTCCAGCTAATTGAGGTTTGTTTTAGACGCTGTGCTTAACTAGTACTCGTGTCACAGGGTCGAGCTAGCTTAACACGAGTTTAACCAACCCGGGCCATAGTCGGATAGCACGACAAGCTGACCCGTGCTACACAACTTTAGCTCGAGCTAATTGAGGTTTGTTTTAGACGTTGTGCTTAACTAGTACTCGTGCCACAGGGTCGAGCTAGCTTAACACGAGTTTAACCAACCCACGCCATAGTCGGGTAGCACGACAAGCTGACCCGTGCTACACGACTTTAGCTCGAGCTAATTGAGGATTGTTTCAGACG
>JAOBRD020384599.1:0-19749 GCA_027575215.2 Hydrozoanthus sils
ACATGACTTCATAAGGGGTTTTGGATGGGCTTATAAACTTGGGGAGAGGGGGGGGGGGGTGGTCTTACAACCGAGTGGGCGTATAAGCTATAAGTGGAATATGGAATATAAGTTCGAAATGTTTCTAAACAACAAGATAAAACGTATCTGAGAAACGAAGTAAAGTTAACGTACCATTAGATTTAGAGTTACATAAATAATCAGTACTTACTTGCTTACCTACTTAATTTATTTACATTTGCGTAACAATAAAGAGAGAATTCATTTCAAAAACATCCACAAAGCACTTATACGCCGCTATAACGACTGGAACGGAGCAATGTCAAGTCAAAGAACTACAATTAATTAAGTATAAGATACACCAATTTGCCCGTTTGTCGCGTGAAACGGACTTGTCAGTAGTATAGCATTTTAAATTTACAAAAATCATACTTGTATTTCAATATATTATTGTTCTAAACTCGACAGCCTATAATTTTCGATTTTAAAAAAGAAACACGAAAAATGAGCGCACTTACACTGTAGACGGGCTTACGAACCGGGGGACCTATTCCCGGGTAGGCTTATAAGAAATCGGCGTGACTAATGAGCGCGGGCGCGGGCACTCCGAGGGCACGCACGTACGCACGTGACGTAATGCTGTTGGTTCTATCATGTGACCGAGAGAACAAAATGGCGGTCAAACAACAGTGGACGTGGTATCACTTAGTGGTCTTCATTTTAACGTTTTGTAGGTAAGTAAAAAAATATTTTTGTTTTCTTTCATTGACACATCCAAAAAGCAGTCAGATTCTCACCTGGAGATTTATCTATCTTCACATCTGAAGATTTATAACAGATTTATAGTTTGATGTAAAGTCAGTTTTGATCATCATGTACTCGAGAGTTTACACTTCAAAGAGTTTAATGTAGCTTATAATTTAGTTTTGAGCGTAAACATTCTTCTTATACAAGGCTTTGGTTGCATTCTGGGTCTGAACAAAGTATTCAAATACTATCTTAACAGCTTTTGAGTGGGATTCCACTGCTCGAGGTTGGCCTGAAAGCTTGTGTTGTGTTTTTTGGAAACGGAAATGAATTGATCCTCCAGCAAAGCTGCGTTCTTTTGCTTTGCCTCTATAACAAAACTAACCCAGAAATATGTAGAGGACAGCGTAGAGGACACACAAATTTAAACCAATCAAAAGAAAGATAAAGCTTACCCCAACCTTACATCAACCAGTCACAAACCTTGTTTAATTATGTGTCCTCTACACGAAGAAAGACCCTAAATATTCAAAAGAGCAATGATTTCCACTTTTCTGAGTACATCCTTATGGTTGTTCATCATCAGGAAAATTTTCCACCAAACACAGCTATGTCATTTTGAGGCCAAGTGCTCGTTTTATATCTCTTGAAAGATTATTTTATTTTGTCCATCTGACCAAAGGTGCTTGGCATCCAAACTTCCTGATAGTCATGGCACTTAGCATGTCGTAGATCAGATTTCTAGTTGATGACCCTCTAGCAAACCCACTTGATTTGCTTTTGCAACTGTAGCTCTACTGTAACCTCGATCAGAAGTACTCAGTCAACAAATTGTTGTAATGATTATGCACACATATGCATGGTGTGGTTATGGCCATTTTAATCAATTCCTATTTTTTGGGATGTTATCATGTCAGACAGTGTTCTTTTTTGTATAATTAAAATGAATATATTTATAGCATGAAACACTTTTTAATGCTTATGGTAGTTAAAACATAAAAACATGCTTTCAAATGCATTTCTTTAATCAGAATGTAACTGTGCTAGAAAATTGCACCAACTTGTGTTGTAATGGATGCAATTAAATAAGAAAAGAATTAGAGCCTTTGTAATTTATAACTCTCATCAACATGTTGTCTCCCATACAGTCAGCCTAGAGTATGTAGCTAAGCTATTGGCTGACTGTGTGGTAAGTTATATAACTTAAATTGGTTTAGAAAAAAATTAATAATAAATTGTTCTGTTCTGAACATTCTGCAAATACATAAAAACAGAAAAATGTTCTGTTTTAAACTAAAACTTATCTTTGTTTCTTTGCAGTTATGCCTTCTTTCATGCCACAAGAAAGGCTTTCAGTAATGTCAAAGATGTTTTACAGAAAGAATGGTGCCCTTATAATAAGTCATTTCCACTCAAACCTGAAAGTGTAAGTAACTGCTTTGTTCTTAGAACTTTGGTTTCCTTACAAATATGTTTTCAAAAATAATCATATTAAAGCATAATTTTATTTTACTGTGGTTAAAATGTTAAAGTGCTTTGAGCTACACATAAGCTTTGAGCTGTCAAACTATAACTGTTAACAGGTAGAAGAAACAAATTTGATTTACAGTATATAGTAGAAGTATTAATATTAAATAGTTTGAGACAGCTTTCTGTGTGTGCGGTAATTTGGGTTTGAACCTGATTGCTGGCAACATAATTTTTTTTTGTCTTATTTTATTACTTTTTTTCTGTATGGCCCCACACTAGGATTTGGAAAACTCTGTGTTTCCAAATGAGATTAATTTCAGTTGATAAATATTTATGTTTATAAACGGATATTTACCTAAATATTAAGTTAAAAAGTAGCTGTATATAGGTCTTAGAACAGACTGCTCATACAAACCAAAGCTGTGGTAGTTTTGAACACAGTAAAGTCACATGATCATACATTTGCAGGGTTTCCATGGACTAAGCATTCAAAACTGCTACGAACCCAATAATAATACAAAATGTAGTTATTTTCGTAGCTAAGTCATGGGCAAATTGGGATTTATTTATAAGATCTTTTATAAAAACATATCACTAGAGACTTTAGAAATTTCAAAGCAAATAATTGAGTTGACATTTGTATACATTTGATTTTCTTGTTTAACAATTTTTTTTTAAATTGTAGGTGTGGGAAAGAGAACATTTCTTTGAGAAAGAGGTACAAAAAGTTCTCATTGTTATTTTTTAAAATGTTTGATTCCTGTTCAAATTTTCTTTTACAAGGACAGTCAGCATGATTGGCTAAGCACTTACAAGTGCCTCCAACTTCAGTAACCCATTATTTTGTGTGCTGAGATTTGTCATGTTATCTTAGTTTGGCTCCAAAGGTTTTTCTGTGAACCCTACCCTCGTTCAACAAAACCTGGAACTCTCATCTTCCTCTGGTGCTGTGCAACAAGAAAAATCATGGGCCATGTAACAGCAGCTATTGCAAGGCCCAAACTTGTAACAAATAGGAGGACAATGCTGCCTACTGTACAGTAGTTCTAAATGAACAAAGGCTACCAGTGTTTTGGAACTTGTACTGTACTCTAAAGTCCCTAATATGATTACAGAGCAGAATAGTGGTACAGGATGGAAAAATTTTTCAAAACTGATAATAGTATAAAATCAAATAATAGTATAGAGTAGAGCGATTTCAAATATGAGTTTGTAAAATTAATAAACCTTAATATTAATAACAAAAACTTGTATGAAATAACTTTTTTTCTTTGAGATGGTGCTGCTTCTTGTCAAAAAGGAGGATTGACAAAATAATGTAAACATTGAGCATTGAGCTGCATCCAAACAATTCTTGAAATGACAAAGAGGGTTTGCAGTTAGCAGACAAGTAAGCTGTTTGCTCAAAAAGAATTAACATTTTATGTTGCCATAATTCTGTTTTTTTACAGAAAGATGCAGAAGTTTTTCTGGGCGTGCTAGACACAACTTTCCTGGCAGCATATGCCATAGTAAGTATATTATGTACAGTCAAACCTGTCTAAGGTGGAAACCTTTGGGATTGGCCTTAACTGTCTGTCTTAGAGAATTGTTCTTCTTATGGATGCTTAAAACACAGTAAACAACTGCATGAGAAAAATGGCAGGGACCAAAATTTGTTGTCAGTTTTACAAACTGAGGTGTTTGTTTTGAGGGTTTTGACTGTACAGTGATAACATGCAACTTTGTAACACCACTAGCAGTATTGAATTAAGTGATCCAGTGTTCTAGCAAGGCCAGTACAAAAGGATATGGAACCCTGTCATTTTCTCAGGCACTCTGTCATTTCCCCAGGCACTCTGTCATTTTCCCAGGCACTCTATCATTTCTCCTGACACCCTGTCATTTTCAGATCATCAACTTTATTATAGTACAAACTATGCAGAAATTTTTGATGTTTCAACTATTTTTCCCAAGTTCTTGAACATATAAGGCATCACTCAAAACAATGTTAATCTGAGCCAAAAGTGCTTGTTATCTTGATAACTGCATTATAACTGCCTAATCAGAGTGCAGATGCCAGTAACAGCTGAACATTGTAAGTACATAAATTTCTGTTCTGCAACAGGACACCATGTCAGTTGTTTTGGCTGGCTAATTCACTTGTGACTTTAGTTAACTATAGTTATGTAAAAATTTAATAGTTAAATGATTGTTATTTAAAAGTTATGTGAAAAATTATACATTAAACAAGCCAAGAAATAATAATTACTGTATGTTAAAAAGTTTAATTAATTGTGATTTTATTTTTATAGTAGAATATTTAGTTGATACAGCACTGATTGTAATATCTATTTTAATTCTGATGCAGGGTTTATACATCAGTGGCGCCATTGGAGACAGGTAGCTCGATTACTTAATTACATTATTTTGTTGTCGAAAGTTTGGTTTTTATATTTAAATTTGAGTGTGAGTAACAGGTTGTGTTGACCAGAAGTATGTGTGAGTGTCTGTTATCAGGTGTCGAAGGTGATAGTCAGTTCTCATCTCTTATTGTCAGTGGGTCCTTTCATGGCTAAAGGGCTCAATTTTACTTCCACAAAGCAGCCACAGGTGGGACAGTGGAAATTGGTGTTTGTTGGCAATCTTGTGGCTGCTTTGTGGCATTGTTTGCCGGTATGTTACTTACCAGCAAGGTTTAACTGGCTTTCAAAGTGTACAACATGTTGATGGCATAGATTGTGTGCAGCCATTAGATTCTATCCATCACAAGTATTTCCGGTTTAAATACTAGTACTGTATTAAGGGAAATTTCCATCAAATGCTGATAGAGGCTTATGACTCAGTTAAATTTATAATGGGTTATTATTTATGAATAGTTTATATAATTGAAGGATCTAGTGCAAAAACAATGTAAGTGACTTTATTTGAAATGCTAAATGATCCCGAAAGTTGTAAAGAGATAATAGAGATAATGTAAGGAGAGTTGACAGCTTCATCAAAAGTCACTTAGTACACCGTTTTTGCACTAGACCCTTCATTGAGCATATTTGTATCTTTTTCATTAATATTATAGAGCTCTCTATCATGATACTAAGTTTTTAAAAAAATTACTGAACAGCATCTTTTTTCACTGTGTTGCAGTATTGCTTAATAATTATGAGCTCTCATTTCCAGGTTTGACCTTACAAAAGTGCTATCATTTGGGATGTGTAGCTCTGCTGTTATGGTAAGGGACTCATCAGAATTCAGTTCTAAGAAAATTGACTGTTAATAGCCTTGTTATATATACAAATCATCTCTTTTTTCCTACTGCATGGAGCAGTTGTGAGTGAAGTGCCTATTAATTTGTTTGTGTTAAAGCTATTTGTCGTGTTAGCAAATGATCAAAAGTTGATAGTTTCAAATCTTTGTTGTAGGAAATTTTAAAGTTGCTGATGATTTGAGCATATAAGCCCTTCACCAGTACAAATTTTAAATGTGAAGAAAGATGAACAAATTATTTGCCTGATGATGATTGTTAATTTTGTATTGTACTAAAATGAACTGATTGATAATTTGAGCACATACTGCGTGCATAATATAAAATCTTCAAAGTGTGATTTTTGTGACTTTTAGAGGAAGTTGTTCAACATATTTCTATACAAATTGATTAATTATATTATTCTCCTTAGTACTTAGTTTATCATTTTTACTATAAGTCAGACTTTTTTATAGTTCTTTCAGCATGAACAGTATTTATGATTCACCCAGCAACTTTCAGGCCCTCCGATATTATGCAATGAAAAATGGAAAATTATGCGGCATTATAGGGCTAATTTTGCTTTTTTTTTTCACCGAGCTTTCTTTTTTTGCAGCCATTTCTTCACCATCTTCTTTATTTTCTAACATCGCTTGGCCTTGGTGTGCTTTAACCACCTAAAAACACTCGATTTAGTTGTCTTAATTGCTTTCGCTTACCTCCCAATGCCATTTGCATTTAGCTACCTGCTCTATATACACTACATTTTGCATACACAAAGTAGTTATCATTTAAAACATGAAAACGCTGACCTGTGCCTGTGCAGGCTCGTTGAAACAAATGATAATCGTACGAATGAATCTGTGATGAAAATTGCCATAAAAATCATTTTGAAAATGATAATTTTTAACCGACAGTTTCAAAATTTAATGGCAGAAAAAAGAAAGGGTTTAAGATTTAAGAAAAATCAGGAAAGTCTTTTAAAGCAAGCTATTTTTTGTTTTTTTTGTGTTTGTAATACGATTTTTGCAGGATTATGCAAAATTATGGGTCGATTATGTGGGATCGCATGATCGCATAATATCAGAGGGCCTGAACTTTAATAGCCTGTAAAAGGGTGCCAACTCTGAAATTACCTATTAAACCTAACCAAATTACTCCAAATTTATAAATGGCTTGTTCCTCAGGTATTCATGTTTGGGACTGTCAGTAAATGGATCAAAGTCTACAATGTCTGGTATTATGGCATATTTATGGCATTAAATGGTAAGTTGTGCATAATTGTGTACTAAAATGAATACCAATTGAAAGCTTTTGTGGTGTTTACTCATAATACTGTCTAATGGTAATTCAATAGTAAATAATAATTATTTACCATAACACTGTTTGACAGGTCTTTAGAGTGTCTTTAAATACTGAACAATACCCAAAAAGATTATGTTTTAGATGTTCAAAAAGTATTCTCATTCATGAATTTGGTTTTGGGATCTGTAAATTTTCAGACCCTCAGTAATTGTTTCCTGGTAATATCACACTGGTCAGGAAGTTTGTTTAAGAATTTTTTTTGTGTGTTTTACATGGTTTGGTTTTAATAATACTTAGAGCTGTTGTGTTTTTACTTTGATAGGTTTATTTCAGTCAACTGGTTGGCCATCAACTGTTGCAATCATGGGAAACTGGTTTGGAAAATCCAGGTTTGTTCAGGATTTAATTATTGGTACCAAATATTGGGACATTAAATTTTACTGGTTCCTGCTGTGGTTATTTTAGTGTCATGAGCAGCAGGGGTTTCATGAAGGGCTGGGCAAGGGGCAGATAGACTGGCTGTGAAGACAACTTAGCATGACTGTTTTTAGCATCTCACCAGAAAGAAAAAAAAAACTTCCAACATAGAATTTGAGCTTCCTGGGTAACTCTCAGTGATGATGTTTTTGAGCAGGTGCGAGTCCTTGTGATAAATTTTTATTTATAGTAAAATTGTCTTTTTTAAAGGGGTCACGAGTGCTTCTTTTCATAAATTTTTGTATTTGCCCATGAAGTTTGTTTTTTTATGATTAAATTCACTGCAGCTGATTTGTTATTTGTTTATCAAAAGCCGTGGCATGGTATTTGGATTGTGGAGTGCTTGTGCATCAGTGGGAAACATAATTGGAGCTTTAGAAGTCGCATCAGTGTTGGACTATGGTTATGAAGTAAGCAACTTACAGTTCTTCTCAGACTTTAAAATAACAGTGATTATGTTATTTTGTGTAGATACAAGCCAAAGATTCTTGATGAAATGATGTTTAAACTTGGTTGATGAACTCTTGAAAGTTATTGGCAAAGGATTTCTAAGTAAAAGAGAATGCTCTTTTTGTGGTCATCCCACCCATCTAAGCCAAAACGTGACAGAGGACAAAGATAATGATTTAGGAGGAAGTGCTTAGTTAATGCAAATTTTTAAATTGTCAACTGGTGCACATTTTAAAACAGCTAAATTTAGTTGCCTAGTCACAAGAGACAAAAAAAGTGCTTAGTCATTTCCAAATTAAAATTCTCATCTTTAGAGATGACTGGAGAAACGTAAAAATTGACATATTAATTAATGGATCCCATCCAGAATACAAAGTAATTTCAAAATTTTATGAATAGAAATAACATTAATTTTCTTACTAACCATAAATGCCCCTTTTTTAGTACGCCATGTTATTGCCGTCGTTCGTCCTGTTCCTCGGTGGTATCATGGTTTACTTCTGCCTCATCCCATCGCCGACTGATATTGGTAAGAAATTTCTTCTTTACTTTGGTTTCCACACAGTTTTCTTTACCTTACTGTACCTTTATGGGATTGTGTAATTATGTGACTCCTTGCTATTAACTTTACATATTAATACATTCATAAACAGATTTTAATAAAATTGCTTTAAAATAAGGACATGATCCAATAGTTTTTAATCTTGACAAGAAGGTGTTGTTAAATTGGGAAATACACAACTGAGACAAGAACTATTATTGAAGGGACTAGTGCAAGGATGATGTGTACTTCAATTCATTAAGTTGTCAACTTTTCTTAAATTATCCCTGATACCTAACTAACTGTTCCAAGGGAAAACTTGGTATAATGTACAGTACAATTAAATTTGTCAATTACGTTGTTTTGGCATTATGACCCTTTTTACACAACCTTACCACTGATTGTTAATGTTATTTCAAAACATGACGCACCGCACAAGCCATACACACATTTGAATAGTGACTCATGTTGACTTAATTCCTTTCTGACAATGTATGGTGCTTTGATTTTCTTATGTTGTCAGAATTATCACACCATAACCATTTTAAGTAATGTTAAGGTTAAAACAGACTTAGAAAAGTGTTCACTTGTTGTTGCCATTAACGTAATTTATCTTCATCGTGTATTTTACAACTTGTGGCTGTTTAACTCTGTGTTTTATTCGTTCCAGGCTTACCAAAAGTAATGGAAGAGGAAACTGCAGTCCCAAAGCCAGGTAAGATGTCCATCAAAATAATTTGACTAAACAAATCATGATTAATCACTGGAATTCATTCATTAATTTATTTTATCCTAGTTTTAAACTTGATTTTTGGCATGATGGTGTACTTGACTCATAAGAAGAGAGCTGTACTAAAAACTAGCATTGATAAGGACAAGAGTGATCATTATCTTTGATTAACATCATTGTTATGATTAGCATTACTATTGTTATCATCATCACTGTCACCACTATCATCACTATCACCATCATCATCACTATCACCACCATCATCATTATCAGTACCATCATCATCACTATCATCATCATCACTATCATTATCATCACTATAATTATCATCACTAGATCACCATCACCACCACTATTACTGTCTTCATCACAATCACTGCCATCATCACAGTCACCGCCATCACTATCATTGTTGTTGTAACCATCATCACTTTCATCATTATCACACCCATCATCACTATCACCACCATCATCATCATTGTCATTGCTATCATCATCTTGATCATCACTATCACCATCATCATCAAAATTGTTACCATTATCTTCATTACCATCGTCACTTTCATCATCATCAATTTCTTTTGTGGCAGGAGTTATGTGTCATTGTTCCTATCTACAGTTTTTAATGTCCTTATCATTGTTGTTGTCACCATCATCACTTTCATCATTATCAGACCCATCATCACTATCACCACCATCATCATCATTATTGTCATTGCTATCATCATCTTCATCATCACTATCACCATTATCATCAAAATTGTTACCATTATCTTCATTACCATCGTCACTTTCACCATCATCAACTTCTTTTGTGGCAGGAGTTCTAATGTGTCATTGTTTCCTATCTACAGTCTTTAATGAACAAGCTGAAGATTCTCTATCAGGGACCTCTCCATTAACACTGCCTGACACCTTGTTTCAGGTGTGTACAGCTGGGTAATGCTTACAGGGTACTTCATAATTAACTAATACCTTTTATATATTATGTCTGCATAGTAGTCAATATTCAAAACAATGCTTGGGGTAACCCTTGATGCTGTACATCATTTGCCCAAACAAAACTTGAACTTTGTGCGCATTTAGAAAATGTTTGCTAGTTTGTCTCAAGTTGCTAACTCACAGTCACCTCCATCACTATCCTGTGACCCCCAGCTGCAAAGAGCCTACATTGTAACTGCAAACTTTGGTTGATACTGTAGTTTCTACTCTTAGCACAATTTTAAATGACCAACAAGTTAAATAGCAGTTAAAACACGGCAGTGTATGAGTTAGTTGACCAGGACTGGATTATTATACAGTAACTGTAAACTCTGTTTTTCTCAGTCAACATCTGCATCAGCTTCTTCCACAAACAGTCAAAAAGATAAAACAGCAGTTGGGTTTTGCAGAGCCATCTTGTTACCTGGCGTAATTGCAGTAAGTACTGTATCCAGTAGATTGTACAGTGAATCTAACCTTTTTCTGACAAGAACACTGAGTCATGTCTTGTTAGTGCTGTTGTTTCCCAGAACTGGGCCCAGTTCCCAAAAACCCGATTAGTTCTAACCCAGGGTTAATTTTTTAACCAATGTTCCTGTTTCCTACCTTCTGGAGCTTGCTTTGGGCTGATGTTTTTGGGCTGAGTTATTTGTTTTATTGGTAAATCTGATCCGAATTCTGTAAGCATAAAAATGCTTCACTTATAAAGAAATTATTGTAAGTTTGAATTTTGTCATAATCTAGGGTTAAGTTAATCAGGGTTTTGAGGAACCAGTCACTGATAAATAAGGTAAAGGGGTCAGTGCAACATTAAATCAGGGTGACAATTTACACTCTTTACCTTAACCCTTTCATCCCTGGCCTGGTTATTGATGTCTAACTTCTCCCTATAAAACAATATCATACAAAATAAGCAGGGTTCACATGGTCATGAAAAGTCATGGATTTTTAAATGCCATTTCCAGGCCTTTCTCACTGTTTATGTTTTCTAAATGTTTCAGTATTCTTTGGCTTATGCATGCCTGAAGCTGGTGAACTACTCTTTTTTCTTCTGGCTGCCATACTATCTATCAAACAGTAAGTATCTTATTTTGTCAGAATAACTTTCGTCATTTAGGGTTTGGTAATTACTGTAAAAGATCAGTACTAGTAGCACAAGATGGTTGAAGGGTCTACCGCAATAATGGCATAAAATTATTAAGTGACTTTTGATGAAGTTGTCAACTCTTAGACTTACTGTATCCCTGTTATCTCTTCATAAATGTTGGGAGAATTTAGCATTTCGTAAAAAACACATTATTTTAGTTGCACTAGACAAAAAAAAACATCAGTTACTTTTGATCAAACTCTCAACTCTCCCAATATTATCCCCAATATTTTTTATAGCCATTGGAAGAATAGACCAAGTTACTGTATGCATGATGACAATACAATAGTGTTTTCTTGCACTAAAATGAGGCTTGGTGGTGACACTTACTTGCTACATGTACAATGTAACAAACATTGCTACAGCAGTGAATAAACATGGAAGAACAGTGAAAACAGTTTTAAGACATAAAATTATATCCAAAACTCCTGAGATCTAACATTACATTTCACCACCAACTCTCACTTTGATGCACTTGCAATGTCATCGTGCATAAAGACCATTAAGCATTTCATACAAGGCTACATTCATTGTTCTTGCACTAGGCTTATCTATTGCAATCAGAGTCTTGAAACTACATCAACAGTTGTGTTGTAACTACAGTAGTCGTTTTATAATTTTTTAACTCTTTCAACTGCAGCCGTTTTGTCAAGTTTTAGTGTCTCCTTCTAAAGCACAAGTATGCATGTACACGTACAGAAAAAATCATTTTCTCAACGAGGATTGATCAGACTTGATAAGATGAAAAGCAAATTCTCCTAAACTGCTTACATGAAAAGTAGAGTCCTACTTGGGAGGTTTTAGAAAAATGTTATGGCATTTGGCACATTTTAAGCTGATAGGGTTAATACTGAGTACTTGTGATAATGATAATGATGATGATGATGATGATAATTGGGCTTGCAATTTTTTACTCATTGAACAGAATTTAAATGGCAAGATACAGTTGCAGATGAGCTGTCAACCTTCTACGATGTCGGTGGGATAGTTGGTGAGAATCTTTCAACTGCAGGTTTTAGCAATGGCTAGAACTTCACCTTTTGGTCCACTAGCAAAGTTTTGCAGTAAAGTTTTTTCTACTAGCAAGAACAGGAACTCTGTTAGCTACATTAGTGTAAAGATTTACAACTAGCTACCTGAAAAATTAAAATTGATATGAATAAAATTTGTAACAAAGTAAGTAAACCTGTTCATTAGTTTTGTGGTCTCTGTTGCCTTCCTGGTAAAAGTCACAAAATCGGTCTCTGTGCTCACCCACAAAGAATGCAAATATACAGCTACAGCAAGCTGAGCAGAGATTCTACATAAAATCACTGACCAGTTGGTACAACCTCTTCCTTTCTTGTAATAAATAGTTTTGTAGGTTTTTTCCCGCAAAGTTCTTTTACAGTGACTTTTTTAAATCAAAACTCTACTGGAGAAATACTTGCAAATGTTTGCTAGAGGACGTTATTTTTTTAGACCCACAACTTCCAAGCAAAACTCGCTTTTCATGAGTTTGTGAGTCACTGCTAATTTTGAACCCTAGAAGAGTTCAACTTGCATAAACCTCCATGCATTTCCTCTGACCATAGATTATGTAGTTTTGAATATATTTGCAGTTGAACTATCACCCAATTATTATGTTATGTGATCATTTATTTTGTTTAGGTTGCATGCAGTTTTAGAAGTGTGAACATTTTCTCCTTAATTTTTTGATCCTCCTTAATTTTTTACTAAACTGAGTGAAAGGTTCTCAGTATTTCCTAAAAGTCTACTTAAACCTTGTGGCTTCTTCAGAGATCTAGGAACTGTTTAGTTTATGCATTATTATTAATACTATAAATCCTCTTGACAAACATGAACTTTTTTTTGTTGGGCTAAAAAGAAGTTTGAACATGAAAAAATGGTGTGATGCTAATATTTTTTTAACATGCTTCAAATTCAGGTGGATTTGTTGCAGGCATTGCCACAGTAAGTTCTTTTCAAATAATAACAAATTTAGCTAAAGACAGCACTGCAGTATAACTTCCCAAGCTTGCCTAAGATACATGAAAAATGTGAAATATATAAATACACGTTTTTGCTAAAGTTTTGCTTTTCAAAACCATACAATACAGTATATAATGTAACTTTTGTGTGTCCATCAAATATTTGATTACAGGCGTGTGTTTTTGTACAAAGGATAGTGCAAGATGCTGAATTACATGTTTTAGTTTCAGTACAGTAAACTGTATATAGAAAAACATTGATGCACAGTTATCACAAGATAGGATTTCCTGTAGTTTACTTGCAATCCTGTTATCGTTGTTGTTGTATTCTTTTGGTTGTGCTACTAGCACTCCTTGGGTTGAAAATGGCAATATATTAATCATGTTCTTGTTAAGAGCTCTCTAGTTACTTTGACATATTATCTCTTCTGTTCGACCTAGGATCATATGAGCAGCAGGACTCCAGTTGTGCTACTAATGTTGATTCTGTCTATTCCAACACTCTTCATCTATAAGAGTAAGTTACAATGACTGTTATCCCAGTGGCTTAACTGTCCACACCCTATGAAAAAAAGTTTAAAGTTTGGGAAAAAACCTAAAATAGTGGCATTGATTTGGAAATAGATTTATAGGATTAGGGTGCTAAGCCATTATTTAGTTGTATTTGCGAAAATAAGTTTGGTACACTTCTTAAGCTTTATACTGTAAAGGGTTGTGGGTACTGAGGTTTTGGACTGTATTTTTTCATCTGGCTTTACACAGAGAAGAGCTACCATTCTGATTCAAAATATCAGTACTTTTCATTTTTCACCGGAAAAGCTTAAAAACCTTAATTGAAAAAATTATTCATTGTGGATGAAGATACTTAGTAAAATGTTTCCGTTGTATTGCGATGCGAGTCGTTGAGGTTGGCGGTATCTCAGTGTCACTGTCTCTGTTGATATTCTTTTGATGGAGCTGAATCTCAGTGGCCATAACAGGGACAGCAGCATTGAGATATCCAAGGCGTGGCTTGCAACCGTGCGCAAACATCAAACACGTGGCAGATCCTTTTAAGATACCGCGTGCATTTCAGAACACGCCGATCCGACGCCTATTTAAGTGAACAAGATCACAGTCTGCACATCGCCTGAAGAAGACTAGCAGTAAGCAGTCGAAAGATCGCAGTTTTCAACGACTCGCATCGTGAAACAACTTTATTAAACTGAAACAATTTTTTTATTTAACTGTTTCTTCTAAACACCAATGAAGCATCTCATCTTTACTGCCTTGATGGATTTGAAGTTAAAAACCCAAACCCTGACTGCAAATTGCTTGTTCTTCCGTGACTCCATGAGTCAGAATGTTATAAAACCAAAAGCAAATGTAGATTTGGCATTGGTCACTGAAATTCATTTGTAGGGAATGAAACAGTGTTAAAGATAATCAGATTGCCAAGTTTGTAGTAGAGGACTTGAACGAGGAAGAGGTTGTTAACTTTCCGTTTTTCCCCTCAAGGTGTCGGTGGAGTTTATACCACTAATGCAGGAGTGATGTCGGTCACAGGTAAAGTGACAAGTACATCAGCGATGTATTTACAGTAATTAATAGCAATAATGATAGAGATATTTGATAATGTTTATATTGATGATGATGATAATGATATCAGGGTTTCAGAAGGAGACTTTAGGAAGGGTTCTTGGGACCCCCCTCATTCTTTATTTACGGGGTCTCAGGCGAACTAATAAGGGTCCCCACACAAAGAAAGGGAAAGGTCTGACCAGCTTACAATTTAGTTTGACACCCTAAAACTACTAATTAAATAATAAATGAGCCTGTTTGTGCATTGGACAAAAGGAATTATAGTTCTGCACAAAGATTCTAGTTTTAATTTTGGCTTGAAGTTCACTATAAAGGCTGTTAATCTTCGGCGTCCAAGGGATGCAGAACATTTTGAACAACTTTTGTGACCCAAACTATATTTTGTGTAAAATACGCACTTTTTTTTTGCGTTAATGAAAA
The DNA here is from genome assembly GCA_027575215.2 of Hydrozoanthus sils. Classification (NCBI taxonomy): domain Eukaryota; kingdom Metazoa; phylum Cnidaria; class Anthozoa; order Zoantharia; family Hydrozoanthidae; genus Hydrozoanthus; species Hydrozoanthus sils. The sequence goes on from JAOBRD020384599.1 coordinate 15,040, forward strand.
CCCTGATAATAAAAATGAAGTAGTAGTAAAAGCAGTACAATGCTGTTAAAGAAAACTTCTTTATAAGGAACAGCAAGGGTGTTGCAAAAGGTGACTATAAAATATTAAAGGAGAGCCGGCCCCAGCACCCCTTGGTCATGGACTGTGACTTGCTTCCTTGGGAGGTTGCTAAGTAACAAGACCAGCGTGAGCCTGTGTAGCTAAAAGTGGAGATAATATGAAGTCATTGGCGATAGATTAGGGAAGGGGAGAAGGAGGGATCAAGCGTGGTGGGAATGCAGGTTAGAACATCGGGAGGATGAGGGTTTAGGGTGCTAACATTGCTTTGTACCAAGATGTAATAAGAATTTAAAACTGGTGTATTTCATTGAGTAATGTCACTTTTCTCGTTTCCAGGTTTCATGATTGGTGGTCCAGCCAACTTAATAAGTTCTGCCATCTCTGCTGATCTCGGCCGACAGGTGGGTTGTAAGCTCGATCTTGATTATTTTGTTACTGTAAACGCTCTTATTTACTTATAAACCTTTTACATAGGGGACTTATTGGAGAGGGGGCGAACTTATATTAAAAAGGGCGAGGCTTTTTGGAGCGTTTACAGTTTATTCATTGGCTCTCATGGTGGTTACTTTGGCGAGCCTTCACATTTCTGTCTGACAGCAGGCCACCAACAATAACCTGCTCTTAGACCTCAACTCTTATAATTTGCCAAGTTGTCATCACCTTGGTTCGCCCTGATTTCTTAGCTAACTCATCCAGAGGGTCAGAGAGGGTGGGAAGGTTTTGGAAATCTTATATTAGGTGCTCAGATGACTGGGTTCGGTTATGTAAAGTGTCTATACAACACAGTGATGTGACCAGGGCTCGAACTCAATACCTTCGAACTATGGTTCAAACTTGCCAACTGTTTGGCCATTGCACTGCCAACTACAGTGCCCCTTATCAAAGTTAGTTTCATTTCATTCTTATCATTCAACAGTTGTTTTGTTCGTTTTGACCCAGAGTGCTCTAAAGAATAATGCAGAAGCACTTGCTACTGTCACTGGCATTGTGGACGGCACTGGTAGCGTAGGAGCTGCTATAGGACAGGTTAGTTTGAGCTCGTATTAGGGCCTTTGGATTCGACGAGTACCGAGTACGAACTGTTCCTTTCGTCATATGCGCTTGCATAGAAATCGCGCCATGTCGCCGTATTTCCAAATCTCGCCCTTTTCAGGCATGGTTTAATACACGGTGCTTCATAGGATGAAGTGTTACGCACAACTGAAACCCTTTGTGTAGCCACAAGATGAAATCGTTGCTTGCAATGCTGAAAGATATGGCTACTTGATGTAACATGCGTGCAATGGAAGAATTGCACCGTTTAGCCATCCTGAAACTGTTGCACGCAACGTTGCTCGAAGTAGAAACCGATCATACTCCTGCAACATTGCAAGCAATGATTTCACCGTGTGGCTACACGAAAGGTTTCAGGTACACGTACGTTACACACCATGTAGCCATGTCTTTCGTCTTGTTTACAACGAGTTTTTGTAATACAAAGAATAAATAGCTTGATGAGGCTTCAGGTCATTTGATAGAAAAACCAATAACCAGTGAGGTTTTTCTATGATTTTTTTTCGCATTATTGCTTTTTATCAACAATTTTTCCTTGCGGTTTTAGTCACTGTGTGGTCATCTTTAGTCACTGTGTAGTCATCTTTTACTTTTTTTTTTTGCAGCTATTGGTTCCAGAAATCAACACTCACTTAAATTGGGGTTGGGTGTTTTATTTTCTTATGCTCATGGTAAGTTAATGCGTCTGTTTGATAAACATGAAACTTGTTTTGTGTAGTACGAGTTTTTTTTCATTATTAACCTTTTTTTTTTCCAGACGTTTCTGAGTTTTGTGTGCATCGTTATTCCTATTCTTGTAAGGCTCTACAGGTAAGTCCCATAGAGGTAAATTCAAGCAGAGCTCTTGCCTGTGCCTGTTATTAGCCAATGCTGTTTTTATTAGATCCACTGTCAAGAAACCATTGAGACTGTCAGTGGACAAATTTCTGCTGAGAGGTTGTTAACAAAACAAGCCTTTTCAAACGCCTTCGAGACACTTAACAAAGAAACCTTCGTCTCAAGCCACCAATCAAAATAATCAATAAAATCCTACTGAAAATTTTGTATCAATCCTAGAGCAGAGCTCGAAACTAGCGAAATTGTCTTAAAAAATATTATCCTTTTTCTGTTTAATAAAAACTCGGTTAACCATTATAGACATTTTAAAATGTTTGTGCAGTACAGATCTGGTTATCTTAGCTTATCTTTAATAAAGACGCAACAGACTACAAACATTAACAAGAGACCAGCTTTGAATTGGGTGAGTTTTCACAAATAACAGAGCTCGAAGCTAGTGTAGTCCACTAGTCTGGAACTAGTAAAATTTGGTGCTGGTCTACTGAAACTTGACCTACTGGCCACTAGACTAGTAGCATCCTAGAAGAATAATTTACGTGAAAGGCTACTCGCGTTAGTCTAAATTCCAGGACAAAACTAAAGTGTCATTCTAATAACCATGTAACAAGATGCGAATATTATCGATCCGTCATTTTAAAAGTTGCTGTCTGTATGTATGCTGCTACTCTGTATAGTAAGCTCAGCTTGTCGTGCACTATTTTTGTTAGTAGCATCTGTTTCAAATAAAAAATGCAATTTTTGTTTATTGTCAACACTGTAAATATTTTTATAAGAAAATATATGGGCTAGTCGGTTTTGCTTATGGTCTCCTATCTATACTCAGTAGCCCAGTGACAAGTGCTAAAAAAGATGAGTTTTGGAGACCATGCAGGGTGTTAATAACAGGAATACGCAGTGTAATCAGGAGTACACAATGTAGCCAGTAAAGATAGTTAAACCCTTCTTTGTATGTTTTGTCAATAGCAGTCGGTTTCCCAGAGAAGGTGAAACAGTTTACCAACCTATTACTAGCGACAGTGACCAGTATCCCTCCAAACTGACAGTCAACAGTTTAACAAGTAAGTTAATCACAAGTTTCAACGACATCAACGTGCCAATTATTTTTATACAATTATTTAACGTCGAAATAGATAACAAGGTTCGTACAAAATTCCAGGAGTTTTCCAGGGTATTTTTTTCAGGGTAGGTGGAGCAGTTTTTGAAGACCCAAAGCCTTCTTTTTTGGTAAAATCAAAGAAAATTTTGCTATTTGGACGATATCAGCATATTGTTAATCTGAAGCTAGACAAGCTGTCTTTAAGCGCAATAGTATTTTTTACACTGTTCTCCACAAAATACCAGAATTTCAGGAGTGCAAAACAAAAAAATTCTCATCTTCTCTTCCTACTGCATCTTCTTACATTCTTTCTATCTTTTCTAACCTCATCCCTCCTGTATCTCCTTCCATACTCTCTCTTTTCCCTACTAATTCCTCTCTCCTCGTCCTCCCTAATACCTCTTGGTAAATGCTCGCCCTCCTACCTCTTTCTACATTGCCTTCTTGTTATAACTACTTACTTCCTATCCCTACATCTTCCCGCTTCCTCTTCTCTCTATACCTTCTACTTTCTCTTCTTTCCAGCTCACCTCACCAGCTCTTCTTATTACGTCTTCCTGGCTCCTTTGCAATGTTTTTTTTCTGAATTAACCATTGCTTGTGATTTACTTGCAGATTCTTGAGTAGCCGATGAATCCTGACCATGACCAACGAATAATGCTGTCTGTGAAGCGCTCTCGAGCTATCCTACTTTCCCGTTGATGTAAACCTTGTGTTACTGAATGTTACAAACGCCAAGTTCTAGTACAAGTTTTTAATCTAGAGGAATAAAACTTTCAGTTACGGGTGCTGCATTAGCAAAGCTTTACCAGGTTCGTGGCAAATCTACCTGGCTGTCTTGGGTGCAGCTGTAGAAACAATAGGCGATCGTTGTAATTTAGGCTTTGCTCGGGAGAAGAATTTACGCAAGATTGCACGGGATCAATGAAAGTTGAGCACTAAAAGATCGACTTTAGTTTCGTAATTTTAAAATAGAATCCGGTAGAAGGCTCTTTTCAGTGGTGGCAATTTTATATTTTAAACCTTTACTGAACCCTTCCAGTCCCAGTTGTATTGGTAAAATCTCCCAACTGGAGCCCGTACTTTGCACTAAACAACTTTGGGAGAATTTTACTTTTCATCTTTAGTACCTTCCTTTGTTTAATCAACTGAATCCTTTTTTTCCAGTACTAAATGTATTATTTTGTAGGTGTTATGTAAAGATAATTTAGATGTTGTTAACTGACCGGGACTGAAAGGATTAACACTACTATTTAACAGAATCGATAAGGTTTTTGTTTTATTTTGCAAGGCCAATAAAGGCAGAGAGTCTACTTAGCGACTAGGCGACCTTCTTTCGTCTCATGATCAAACATCTAGGCCCGGTTGTACGAAGCCAGGATAAGCTATCCGCTGGACAAAAACTAACTGTCAGAGGTTGTTTGACTCTTGATTTCTCTATCCCTGGTTGTTAAGTGAGTGGAAGACTCCCAAAGCAATGGGTAAAATGGTGTCAAACAACTTTCGTTGTTTTAACGTTTAAAATAGAATGCACTCATCCAGCGTATAGCGTATCCTGGTTGCGGGGGGTAGGAGTGGTGGCAAATAGCTTATCCTGGTTGCGGGGGTTGGGGTGCTGGCAGATAGCTTATCCAGGCTGAGGGGGGTAGGGGTGCTGGCAGATA
>JAOBRD020384706.1:0-15078 GCA_027575215.2 Hydrozoanthus sils
CATAACGTATTCTACTACTGTCTACTAACAAATGCGATGGTGTTTAACCCCCCCCCCCCCCTCTTTCCTCCCCCAAAGCCAAGGAAATCGTCTCGGCATTTACATACAAACTTGCGAGACTTTCTATACGCTGGGAAACGTCAACACTTTCCGCACTTCCCATGGTGAAGGTTTACACTAATTTAGAGGTTTTAAATCAGTTTCCTTTGTTTAAATCATCTTGTGTCTTTTTTTGATACAGAGTTAAAGTCATTTACAATATAGTTATCATATTTTACCTCATCAGTCATTAGAAAGTATAAGAAACGAGAGCTAATGAGGAGAGGATATTGATGTTAATGATAAAGTAAATACTGGCCCTTCCCAAGAGGGGCTTTTTGGTAAATAGCTACTACTATCATAATGCCTCCACAGTTCTAGTTTTTAATTCCTAACCAACCTAAACAAATTCCGTAAGGTGAGACGTTGCACTGATATACACGAATATGCATAATGAAGTTCATATTCGTTCTGAGACCCCCAATCATTCAGTTCGGTTTGATCAATCAGAGCAAGAAACGTTGCAACGAGTAATCAACGAGGCTTCTATAAAATAACCGACACATCAAACAACAGAAAGTTTTTGGCAAAAGCTGATACTAATTGATCAGGTTTTCAAGTGAATTCTCTCAGGAAATGTATATTTCTCGATCCCTTCCCTAAAATATATCTGAAACCACATAGTTGATCAAGACATTAAGAGAATAAGTAATACATATCGGTAACTAACCGCAAATAGTTTATCCGAGACATTTAGAGAACGAATCATAAACATATAAGTACGGCACAGTTTGATCAAGACACTAAGAACGAATTATAACACATATTGTACTGCATAGTTTCTTCAACGGACTTATGTCAAACAGTTAGGTCATGATGGTCTGTCACGATATCGATCGGTCACGACTTTACACCCTCCCCCAAGCAACAATGAGAGACATTTTGTAAAGGTGATGTTAAACGAGGCAATTTCTTGTGCAACTTGTCTCGAAATGGCGTCGCGAGACAAGTTGCAGAAGGGGTGTTACATGGCGCAATAGCTCCAGCAACTTGAAGAAAGTAGCTGCAATCGTTGCGAAAAGTAGAACCGGGTTCTACTTTTGCTCCAACATGTCTCGTTACAATTTTAGCTATTGCAGGGGGTGTTACACGCTGCAATGGCTCGTGCAACTTGTGTCGCAACACAATTGCCATACAAGTTGCACAAGAAATTCCCTCGTGTAACATCACCTTAAGTCTCTCACTACCTGTCACCGACCGCCAGTGACCGTTTCAGTTTGTGACCGTCCGTAACGATCGGACTACTTGTGCTGTTATGGCGAAAACTCACTACCATTTTTAAAAAAGTATTGCAAACAACTATCAATTTCTGAAAAGTACTACAGCCAAACAATTTTTGAAGATTTGGCAAATATATATTTTTAGCCAAAACTGCTTTCACGGGGGGCCAAAAAGCACGCGTTTAAATCATAAAATAAAAAATAGTATAATGAACTTTCCCATGGGGTCAAAAAGTAGCTCCATAAAATCTGCATTGGGGAACAAAAGCAGAGCTTTTGTGAGGCAGTGAATTGCGAACGAAGTGAGCAATGGCGAATAAAGTGAGCAAAAACGGAAATCATAAGATGTTTTATCCTTCATAATGTTATCATAATAAAGGATCCTATGAAAGAATAGATATATCTTCTCCAATCTAATGGATACCGATATGTAATTTAATGAAAGAAGTATAGGTTTAATAAGAGAAGTATAGGTTTAAGTAAAGATGATTTTGTTTAATGAAATTAATATAAGTTTAATGAAAGATATTTACTCGAACTCAAGTAAATGGTTAATATTTTTTATTATTTCCTGTTTTTTATCAATTATTTGTTTTATAGTTTTATCCTTTGCTACCAAGTTAGACGAATAGAAGCCTGCTTCAATTTTAATGGGGTTGCTGTAATTATTGAGTACTGTTTCGTCGATGTAAAACTCACCACATAGATTCAGGTCACTCTTACAGTTAAATGGTTCTATTGTGTCATGTACCGTGTATACCGTTGGTTGTGTATTATTTAGTAAAATACTTGGATAGCACTTAGCGATATCAATGCTGATAACACCATTATCTGGTATATCGTCCATTGTACACCATTGAAGAGCTCTCGGATAGAAGTCGTCCAACATCTGTACATCTGTATCCCATTCGTCTCAAAGAGGTCCTTCACGTGTTTGTTATAATGCTCTTTGCCCTTGTCAACCCATAAATTCCGTGGTTTTCGACCTTCTTTGAATATTGATTTAAAAGCCTCAGCAACGGATTTATCTGTTTTATTTTTAAACACATCTAACACCATAAGAAGGTATCGGGAACCTTTATTCCATTTACGGAATTGTTGCATTTCAACAAGGTCAGAACACCAAATCTCATTTATTCCATTTGCTATAACACGCCGCCGAATAAAATTTCGTTTTATGGGTGCTTGTAGTTCATCAGCTTGTTTTTCTTGCCAGTTTTCTTCACTCGTAGGCCTTTTCCGTTTTTTGACTTCCCCATACCCAATTTTGCTTTTGTTGCAATTGCATTTCTAGCCAAAGCATGACCCCACTGTCTTTCTTTCCATGGTATCGAATCCAATGATTTAACCATCTTTCGATCTGCCTCATTCTTACATTTGACTTGGCTATCCTTTGGTTTATTTGCACAAACACTGTAATCAACATCGTGTCTGATTGATATTGCATCTGTTTTTACTGATGGTTTTTGATAAATTCTAAAATTTGACCAGTATTCGGATTATATTTTAATTGCTCCTCAAAGGGTTATCCGGGCCTGTATAATGACGGCCTGGCATCACAAATCCTTTTGGGGGCTACTATTAGAATCTGTTTATGAATGTCAATACCACTATCCATTGTTCTTCTTGTTTTTATGAATTTAGACTTCCTAGCACCGCATTCGATGGATTCTCCTACTATTCTCATTTTGTTATTTTTACTTCTCTCCATATGTTCATCTTTTGTCTCAGTAAACTTCTTCTGACGTAAGCAATATATTTTGGTCATATCCGTATATAATATCATTAGACAATATTATTATTATCATTTATTATTTTATTATTTGTTCTTACTTGCAAAATCTCGAATGAATACCTCATTACACGGTGAGGGTTTTTGATTAGAATCAAGTAATATATCAATTGGTTTTCTACCTTTATACCGTTCACTGATGTAATAGCAACAATAATTTCCACACATTATACTGTCCATATTTTTGTATATGTGATGAATTAAATTCAATTGGCTTATTACTTGTTTTCATATACTTGATACATTCTATAGGCGGTTTTAGTCCTAAAGAATCGAAATACTCTATCGTATAACTATTTTTATTGTTATACACAGCTATCCAATGGGTTCCTCCACCTGCGAAGTAGTCTTGTAGATTTATAGTTGTTGATTCATCATGTATTCTACTTGGTAACATATCATTGCTGAAGGTGCCTCTATAATTTGTTATTTTATGTTTTTCCTGCCTTGGTGTTACGTCTTCGATACAGCTCGTTTGTTGGCCTGTCAGCACCAATCTACACATGTCATGGAGTTAATCGGCTATGGGGAAAACCCTAAAACCGCTTTTATTAGAAAATATCCAAATGTACAAATCACATGTTAGTACATACACTTCCTGGCCAGAAAAGGTGAGGGCAAAACACGCCTGATAACGGAAACTTCAATATCTTGGAAAGGAACGGAGAGGAGGTGGGGTTTAAAAACTTGGACGAACTCGTCAGACGTCAAGTCAGAATGGTGCTACACGCCTGGCAAAGAGGTTCTTTAATCGAACTAGCCCAAGCCTCCTTATTGGTCTTTCCAAAGATTCTAAAACTGATTAGCTATATATGGATAGCTACAAATCTGTTCTCTTAACAGCCAGGTTGAAGACACTGTTCCTTGCTGTCTAACGTGGAGTCAGTTGCACAATTGCTAATACAGTAACTAGACAGGAGACCGGCGCGTTGTTGTCTAACATTGAGGGTTACACAACAATTCTTTAAATGACCAAAAAAATTACACGAGTCTTTTTTGTCTGACATCCGAGAACGCGCGTGACTTGCCACACACAATCAAACCCCTAATAAACTAGATTCGGCACGAAAACATAAAAACTCTATTTGTGCCAAATATTAAATTTATGCTTATTCATTATTTTGTCTATATAACTATCACTCAATGGTTTAAAACCATTGTTTACCAAGTTCCCACGATTGGAGGAGTCCTTAAGACAGTTCCTGGCAGCACTACCCCTTTTCCTTTCAAAGCTCTTTTTTTAAACCCTTTAGCACCAACAGATGGTCGTGACCCTGGTAATACAGCTCCCTTACCGAAGCTACCCCCTAGTAGTTGAGGAAGAACTGAGGCAGCCAATCCACCAAGAAGAGCCCCAAAAAAGCCCCCTTGTTTTGATAATTGTGTTTTGGAAAGCTTTAGACTAGTTCCAGTACCTCTTGATTTAGCCTTTTTTATCTTATTAATTACCCGTCAAATCTTTAACCGAAAGACAAACCATTACACCTTTCTTTTGTTTTACAGCTGAAGTGATTTTCTGTTTTTGAATTGGCGACAAATTCAACGATTTTTCAATATGTTTTGTTGTTATTCGTTTATAATACCATTGATAATATACATTCTTAAAAGGTGAGTTAGCTCCAAGAAGGATACCAGACCCCTTCTTCTTTGGTCTTCCTCTTCTTCTTCTTACTCCTTTTCCTTGTACTTTATTACTAGCTAAACCAGATACAGCACCTGTTGCTCCTGCTAGGGCTAAACTTGGCACTACTTTCTTTAATATTGTAGGGGCGACAAGTTTAACCAGATTTGTTAATCCAGCTAGAAATCCACCTTGTTTTGCTATCTGCGTCTTTAACTGGTTTAGATTAACTCCAGTCTTTTTACGCAAAGCTAACATAATTTTCTTACACTGGGCTTTAGTTAAACCCAAATAATCGGTTCCACTAAGCTGAGAAGCTGTTAGTTTTATTGATACTGGTTGCTTATTCATATAAGCCTTCTTTATTAGTTCCCTTTGTAAAGCAGTTAAATTCAATCCAGTTTTGATATAACTTGTTGTCATTATCGTACATAATTACATTACATAATTATATAATAATATTCACTTTTCTAGACAAACCTTGAAGCTGTATGAACCTATCCGATAGTACAACAGCATACAAATAATATGGGACGTCAGCATTGTTAGCAATACTTCTTAAGTTTCCTTCCAAGTTAAATTTTGATTCGATATCCGCCATACTATTCTTTAGTCTCTCACTTTGCTTTGAAACATCAAAATGATGAATTGGATACAATGATGCCCAGTCCTCGGCAACAAGCTTACAACCAGTATCTGTATCCTGATATTTGTTAACAGCTTCGAGGAACATTATATAAGCTCGGCTATAATTACGATTAGCTGGTGGGAAACTACACTCAACCTCACGTTCAGGATACTGTACCCTGTTAATTCGTACTGATATCCTAGTTAGGTTTCCATTATCAAAAATCATGTTATTAATATCTTGAGGATTAGCAGCTGGAAGTCTTTCACTACTTTGAAGAGCAACGAAAATATGTCTTGGTAACTCACTACCTGGGAGTGTAGTTATTCTCCAAGTTGGACTGGTTTCTACTGGTTGAAACATTGTTCGGTATACACGTACTTGTTAAAAGTATAAGTTCTTAATATGCCCGCTGACCAATTTAGCTTCCAATTCAGTCTGAACTTCGAGGCTAGGGATGATTTTTGGCATCCACAAAGAGACATGTGATATGTTAAACTTACCTGCACCAACAGCATTTGCTTTCATGATGTAGGAGTTTGCTACAGCTCTGTCAAGTAATAGTTTATGTTTGGCGCCTCTAAACACTGTCGTTACGTCCTTACAAAGCCCAGATACTTGGGTTAATGGTAGAAATAGTGATATTTGTTCATTACCTGATGTTACTTTTTGTCTTGCTGTAAATCCCAAGTTGGATGTTTGATTTGCATTGTATGCGGCTTTAGCATTATTGAAACCAGTTCGAAGGGCATCAAGATTTGCATCACAACAACTGCTACTTGATTGGTTTTCAAAGTTGGTGTCCCAGTGCCTGTATCCCTAAACTATAGCATTTTTGATGCAGCACTTTGGCTGTAATCATCAGAAAACATAACTGTATTTAAAATAGTGGACGCATGTGGCAAATAATCGTTGACGTCTTCATAGTTTTACTATTTAGCCGATACTGAACGCTTCGAAATAGTGATCAACCATTATTGACGAGTGATACAATATCACCATCAGCATAATTTGCGTTAGCAGCAGCTGTCTGTAGGCGCCCCCTTACCTCAAGAAATGCTTTATGAGGAAGTAGATAGACATCTTCATCTTTTGTTTCAATTATGTGCTGACCATCTTTATTCATGTTATTAGAACCTCTTGGCAAATACTCAACGTATTCGAATTTAGTAATTGAAATGTCTACAACGATGGCTTCGTCTAAATCGAAATATGGATTTTTTACTTCTGTCATTTATATTATTAGTTTACATAAAAATTACAGTCTTTTCATACCACTCCCAGCAATGATATTTGACAAAATAGCCCGCGATCTATCTGTTAATACTTTCTTCACCTTTGGATTTGTTGAAATATCCCTTACCCCTTGACGAACCCTATTCAATATCTGTTTTGTCGCCATATCTGCTGCTTTTTGTTTAACATATGGAAATGCTTTGTTTACAGCTGGTTTCAAGATTGCTTAAGTTGCTTGGTGTGTTAGAGTTATGATTTTACTCGCTGACGATAATACACCTTTCGCTTTATCATAGACGTTTCCGAGGAGATTTCCTCCAATAACCTTACGTTTTTGATACCTTTCTCTTGTTACTAAAATTATACTACTTAGTTAGATAATCTCACTTAGATGAAGAAAATACGTTACTTGTTCGTTATTCATACACACTCTTTTACCACTCTGATTTGTATTATAAAATCTGATTGAATTTATTAGACCTCTCGAGAAATAGCAAAATCTAACTTTTGTGAGGGGCGAAGGTTGATTAGATACCCAGGGGAACACTAGTTGAAAAGACATAAATTACACTACTCGTTGACCCATTTACATATGAGTCTGTAATCTGATCACAGTTAATTTGAAATGTCTTAACATCTGTTATATTCACAACCCGTTCAGAGTCATTATGACCATTATTTTGTACAATTTTGGAATCGAATCCTATAATATTACTAAAGGTATTTCGTATAGTAAAATCTACTTTAGAACCATTTGATAATTCAATTCTAGAGTGAAGAGTATTATAGTTTGCTTCAATGCTAATGTAATACTTTTGGCTGTTAATATCTGAATTATCAATATCACCATTATTTTTCATCATTCTCTTTATTGTTTCATCGATGTCTACAATATTGTGCGCCCCTTCTGGAATGCTTAACATCTTCTATGTTGTTCCATTACAATATTTAAACTTATTATTGAACTTGTAATATTCCTCCATGAATGCAACATTGTCGCAGATATTAGAGAAATTTTATAGTTACTATTTCCTTTTAATTACAATGGCGGGTTGAAAAACGTTTCAAAAGTTTCACTAGGTTGTCCATTCGCTTGTTTACTATCGAAAGATAGAGTTGTTTTCATAATAGTATATTAATACGTTACATAAATATTCTCTACATTACCACGTTAATAGCTTCTGTTACAAAGTTCGCAGCTTTGCTTTCACTTGTTGTGTTCGTTTTACCGTTTATGCGAATGAGTCTGTGTATTAAAGCTGGTTTCTTCGTAATAACGTTGATAATCTTTTTATTTCCTTGCCAATTAAAGTTGTTGGATAAATATATCCATCCTAACTCCGTATTTTCACTAAAGCATTGTACTTTCCAGTATCCGTGTGACACATTATCTCTTTGTTGAAGGATTACAGCAGTAATACATGTCAGTGATGGGAATGAAAACTGAATGTAGAAAGAACCAATTCCGTAATACATTCTATCAAATTTCCAATACACGATTGGTCTTTGATTATAAAAAGGTCCGACTAGGTTATCTCTTGAGAACCCAGAAACTACTCCGAAAGTTGTAATAACATGAATTCGACCCCGAAGGTCATCTTTTTCAAAAGACCTGTAACTAGGCACTCTTACATTCTTAACACTTAAATCAATCATCTTTTTGTAGTCAATGTTATCGATTATTTGAGAGTCGACATGTCCTTCACCTCTATGATCGTATAAGAATATTGCAATCTCTTTGTTTGGTAAATGTGTTAGTCTTATGGTAAAAATTTTATTATTATTTTCTTCCAAAACTTCTAATTTCAAATCGATAACAATCACATTAGGTTCCAGTTGACTTTTATATCTTGTATGTGCTGTTGTCAAATGGGAAAGAGGTCAATATGAGTCAATGTCAAAAAGACTATTATCATCCTTAGGGTCTATAATTATTTCAATACGGAAACCATAAACCCCTCGTTTGGGTTTGTTAAGATTAACAGCAAGAAGTGCTGGACTACGTGCTAATGTACACACAATGTTAGTTGGTGAATGGTGATACCGAAGAGCATAATCTCTGTATTCCTCGTATACAAAAATAGAGAATTTTTTGTTGTAAGTCAGCGAAATCACTTCACTTGAAATTAAACTCGTTTTTTTTGTGGATCGATCTGTACATATCATTTTCATCAACATAAGATCTCATAGCCGTATCTTTGTTATCAACATATGTTTTGATTTTATCTTCGTCGTTTACATACTTCTTTGAAGTTGCTATGATAAAGACTGTGGTATATCAGCTAAACCATTAACCCTTTCACCTTCCATAAATAACCCTCCAGTAGCTCTTATTGAACGGGTTAAACTTACTTCAGGGATTTGATCCAAAAATTCTTTCGTCACGCACTCTTTATTATCAACAGGTGAAGAAATATTAGTTAATCTTTTATTTTCTACGTCATAATTCCCATCAGTGATTTTAAAGCCGTCTCCTTTTGGTCCTCGAGCCCCTTGAATAGGAATATTACTTGAACCATACAACTTTCCAAATATTGAATAACTCATTTATATTATATACCTAGATAATATAATGGAACTAATAAACTGTGATATTGCAAAAGATGAAAAGAAAACTAAACATCACTTCCTATTATCTGACTGTCATTATATGATTGTAGGTGAAACAGGTGTTGGAAAGACTAACTTATTGCTCAATTTAATACTATTACAGTATATGAAATATGACCAATGTAAATTATACACAGTCTTGAAATCCTAACCAAGATAAATATCAGTTGTTGCATGACTATAGTGAATTATTTGAAAATGAAGACATAGATAGTATGTTTGAAATATCACAACCAGAAGATGTTACGCCTGTTGAAGAACTTGATGATGAAATTAATAAGGTTATTATATTTGATGATATTAAACAGGACAATAAAAACATGAATAACATAAAAGAGTACTTCTCATTGTCGAGAAACAAGAACTGTAACTGTATATACCTAGCCCAGTCTTATAACTACACACCTAAGTATATACGAAGAAATACAAAGTGCTTCATCCTACTTGGTGGTCTTGATAATAAGATATTAGAAACATTTCCGATGATTTATCAAAGGACATCGGACGGGATGCGTTTGAGAGTATTTATCGTGAAGCAACATCAGAACCCTATAGTTTCATGACAATAGATGAAATAAGCAAATATCTTCCTGAAATGTATCGAAAAAAATTCGATGGTTTTTATTCGAAATAGATAGAGAAAAAAATGTGTTGAAAAATGGTTGATTTAAATATGGTTTCGAAAAGATAGAGAAAGATAGAGGAAAAAATATTTGATTTCCAAAAGATAAAAAAAAAATATGTCGAAAAATGGTTGATTTAAAAATGATTTCCAAAAAATAGAGAAAGATAAAGAAAAAATGGTACTATATATATAAATCGATTAAAAACTCCCATAACTGACGATAAAACAAGCTAACTTTTGTCTAACTAATTAGAATAATCATGTCATTTTACACTGTAAAATCTGTCGAAGATAGAAATAAACTAATCAAAAAGTTTCTCAAAAACCGTGGAGCTATAAAGCAACAGCTCTTACAAAGGAAGTTGGGTGAACAGGAATTAGCTAGAGCTACGGAAGAAATTTATCAACCGGTTACAAAGTCTGTTGAAAAGGCACTGAAGAAGACAGACAGAAAACAAGATAAGATGATTGAGCAGTTGAAAGAAAACCAGGATAATATTACGGGTGCAATTGAGAAACTAACTGAAGCTGCATCCAGAAAAGGTAGCCTAAAGGGATTAAAGCCTTGGGTAAGTGGTTTACCATCACACTTCACCCCTATTGAAGAAGACGAAGCTGAAGAGGGTGCTGTTGGTGGTGAAGACGTGGAACCAGAAACAAAACCACCATTCAAAACACAGGTTGCTAAAAGAATGGAAAAACTAGGATTTGATGCAACGCTTGTAAGTCTACCATCAAACTATACTGTTGATGAGAAGATTAAGGAATTAAACAAAGGTATTAAGAAGACAGCTTCACTTGCTACAAAAACGCGCCTAGCAAATAAAAAAGCAGCTCTACAGAATTACAAGAGGATGGTAGCAGATGTAGAAAAAAAAACCTGAAAAAGAAAAACCTAAAAAAGCAGTAGCAGATGATTGGAAAGCACTATTTACTGAGGAGAAAGACATCGAACTCATACCAGACGAGGATGTTTTAAAATTATCCCAAAAGAAGGATACCGGCTTGCGATTATCATCTGATCACATGTTTGGAAACTTATACATTGACCCTTCGAAATTGCTTCAAATGAGATTGGAGGCATATAATAACAATGGACAGTAAGTAATTAGTAAGTAGATGAAGACTTAACTCACCTACATACAAAACGTTACAATCCTAAGATATCGTATGGTGAACAATCTCAAAAGACATTCAGCAAGTTGATCGAATTAGCAGGGCTATCAAAACATGATTCTAAAAGCGGTAAAATTAAAAAACTGGTGGATGTAACAAAAGTGAAATAAAACATTATACCAATCCAAACGAGTTGTGTAATAGGTTAGAATTATTAATCTGTTTTAAAAATGCTGGTAATAACAACAAAGCAATCATAAATGAGGCTGTTGGAACAATTGATAAACTGCTAAACGATCAAATCATTGATAGAGTACTAGCGGAGTATAAAGCGTTGTATGACCAGATTGTATAATGTATCAATATAGAGCGCAAAAAGAGACTTTTTTTTGTTTTAATCACATTAACAATATTTTAGCTGAAAGCGATGTTATGATGTTAAAAAAGTTATATGCTCACTACCACGAAAAATGTTTCTGTTATAAACAAGCATACAAACAATTTAAAATGGTTAATACAACTCTACACTTGGTATCGATCGGAATCACTACAACTGGGGTTATCGTAGGTTCTGTAACGCTTAATCCAATTATTCTTGGTTCTGTTTCAGGAGCTGGATTGACAATTCAAACGCTTCTGAAAATGAAGAACTATAACAGGAAAATAGAAATGTGTAAATTTGCATATACTAACTACCAAAAAATTCTCAATAAAATTAGGGCCTATCTTCGTGGTGAAAGCTTCAACCTTAACGATCTCTTATTAGAATTACAATTCCTAGACGACCAAGTAACAGATTTGTTTCCATTAGTTGATAAGTATAAGAAAAAGTATGTCAATAAGTTTAATGCTGAATAACTGTACAATCGTTATCGTACGTTTTATACCCTTTATTTTCTTAGTTATACCCTTTTTTACCTCCTCAGAAATAAATTCATTATTTGGTACATTTTTCCATTTATTCATTTTACATATACCCTCCCATAATAATTGATATTGTGTAAGGGTTGTTTTACTTATGTCAGTTGATGCACTTTTCCATATTTTGTTTATCATTTTTAAGCTGAAAGATTTTATAGAATAGTAAATTGATTTTTGGATCCCTTTTTCCCTTCTATTTGTGATATGGCGTTTTCACATTTAAAATATTTCCAAACGCCTTGCTTATCCTTGTAAGATAATTGAAGATCTGATAACATCTTTTCAATGTGATACTTTGGATGATATACTGATTTTCCAATCATTCTATACTTGTTTTCATAAAAATCAATATACCATTAGCCACTTCATAACCATGAACGGAACCACGACTTCGACAAAGATTCATTGAATTATTCTTGATTAGTTCCATATTATTACAACAAGAATCTTCCTGCTTTGATTTGTAATCAGTTATTTGTTTATCACAGAAAGGGCAAGAAATTTCTCCACTATCTACTAGTCAGTCATGTAGTTCCACATTACAATTCATTCTATATTATTATACTAGATTAAAAAATCGGCTTACATTGTTCGCCCTTGCCATTTTGGGACTTCCATTTTTGCTCACTTTGTTCGCCATTAATCACTTTGTTCGCAATGGCTCACTACTGTTCACCATTGGCTCGCAATGTTCTCCCTTGCCATTTTTTTGCTTTATTACCCCATGGAACATTCAGTGATTACCATTATATGATTGACCAACATGTGATTATAGTTTTATGATGTCACATCAAGAATCTGTATTTTTTGTCCATTAGAGCAATCGGCCCATCGCTCTTCTTCGAAGAGCTCCTCCAACCAAGAGCCGATTGCGGCAACTTAACAAATCCTCCATCCCCGCGACTTCGTCTTTGATCGTCTTGCTTACGCAAGCCAACCAAATACTTTGTCGTGCCGAGGATTCTATTGCCTGGTCGTGATGGAATCCTAATATGGATCCTTGATGTGGTTATATAAAAAGATGATTAACCAACATGTGATTTCCATTTTTATGGATTGTTCGCAAAAAGAAACTTCCTCTCTTGATTCACTTCGTTCGCAATTCACTGCCTCAAAAAAGCTCCGCTTTTGTTCCCAAATGCAGATTTTATGGAGCTGCTTTTTGACCCCATGTGAAAGTTCATTATACTATTTTTTATTTTATGATTTAAACGCGTGTTTTGGCTAAAAATATGTATTTTCCAAATCTTCAAAAATTGTTTGGCTGTAGTACTTTTCAGAAAATTATAGTTGGCTGCAATACTTTTTTAAAAATGGGGGTGAGTTTTCGTCATAACAGCACAAGTAGGATTCGGTAAATATTTTACCCCCTTCCTCCAACAGAATGAGAGTAATTGTCTAGGTCTCTCACTACCTGTCGCCGACCGTCAATGACCATGTCAGTTTATGACCGTCCGTCACGATTGGTAATGACTTTACCCCCTTCCTCCAACAACATAAGAGTAATTATCTAGGTCTCTCACTACCTGTCGCCGACCGTCAATGACCATGTCAGTCTGTGACCGTCCGTCACGATCGGTTATGACTTTACCCCCTTCCTCCAACAACATAAGAGGAATTGTCTAGGTCTCTCACTACCTGTCGCCGACTGTCAATGACCATGTCAGTTGATGACCGTCCGTCACGATCGGTAATGACTTTACCCTCTTCCTCCAACTACCTGAGAGGAATTATCTAGGTCTCTCACTACCTGTCGCCGACTGTCAATGACCATGTCAGTTTGTGACGGTCCGTAAGGATCTGTAAAGACTTTCCTCTTTCCGTGCAAGATAGGAAATATTTTCTAAGTCTATTTTGCGGCATTAAGAGGAAGACGAAGCAAGTACAAAATAAGAAAGGCACCCATCGCTGCAATTACAAAACCTCAGCTTCTCCTCTTCTTAATTACAAGACAATTGCAACAAAAAGTATAACTAAAGAATTAGTTGTTAATGCTGTAAAGGTAAATACTTAGAGCTTCAAGGGAGTCTCAAAGCATTTGAGTGGTGGGGAAATAACTCTGGCACGCGAGATACACAAGGATTGCCACCGTCTTTATTCCTCTCGGTGTTGTTGTCTTACATAATGTTACACTAAGCTCGGCCTAAAGAACTCATTAAACTTTCTGTCTTATTGCGTTACGATATTATCAACAACACTAATTCATGCATCACAAGATGCCTAACTTCCATTGTTCACAATGGAACATTCTAGATAACAACTTTGTTATTTTTTGAAATCATATACCAATATTATCTAACACACTAATTGTGTTTACGGGAAGTAATATCTGCGTTCAAACTATCTTAATGCCGGATCAACGGTCCCAACTAATAATCAGATTGCGGTTAACAGAAATCTAAATGTTATCCTAATTCACCATGTACTTAAGTTGCGGATGTTCCTACTTGAAACTTAGTTTCGCCAGCTCTATTACGTGAGTAAGCTGAAGGAGGCCAACTTAAGCGCAATAAAACCACTTCCGTTTTGCACATTACTGAAAACTTAACAAAATGAGTATTGCAACTAGGATTAAGATAAATGAGTACATGCGAATTCTACTAATTCTAATAAATGGTTTAACTTGTTACAATGCTCAGTAAATTATTTTGAAGATGTTATATCCGTCAGCATTCTTTCTTACTCGATTTATAAAATAGCTAAATTGTCAAAATATTGAATATTTTGTAATTAGCCTAGGGAACAGCAATGAGTAATTTAACTTATTTTCGCCATGAACAAGCGTCTGACCCGGTCTCTTTCAGAAATCCAGTCAGTCGGTTTTGAAGGTAGCGCTTACAAAGAACTTGAATTTTAGCATATAATTGTATGGTGTGAGAAGGAAAAGAGTAATCTTACTGACCATTTTGGTTTACTGTCAGCTTGAAACGAAATTACAGACATTATCTTTCTGACATTTCCTGACAGTTTGGCCATAATAATTCATTTATTTTTTGCAACGAGTAAGCAACGAAAGTCTAGAATAACCGACAATTCAAACAACAGAAAGTCTTTTGCAAAAGCAGATGGTAGTTGTTCCTCTTGAGAATTTTGTAAACCTCTGCTCCCCCCTCCTCCCTGGTAAGCAAACTGCAACCATTGCAAACTGCAACCATTGCAAACTGCAACCATTACAAACTGCAAACATTGCAAACTGCAACCATTGCAAAC
>JAOBRD020384814.1:0-19744 GCA_027575215.2 Hydrozoanthus sils
AACGTAAATGTACATTTTATAAGAATTTTAACGCGTGTAAACCGTAAAACATTTTATAGATTTTAACTTTTTTATCAGTGTAAACATCATTTAAACATGAATGTCATTTTGACAATTATTGCATTGTAATTACTTGCATGCCATGCCAGGTCTCTGTTTATGTTTGAGCCATATAATCTTAAACAATCTCCCCCCTATTACTTATCCGGTCTGCTTCCAAAGATTTTAGATTTTTTACAAGATGAACAGCAGCCGGATTTGCACGCTTCAAGTCTAAAAAATGTAACAGGAACGGCGAGAAGTGGCTTTATTTTCAAAATTTGCTATTATTAAAGGGTTCTACTTTTAATATGGAACTTAAAAAAATAAGCTTGATAGGGACTTTAACAGCTTGACGAGTAAATAGTGCTGAACTATTTTCATGTTTACCCAATGCATGATGGGTACCGGAAAAATGCGCGAAAAACGTCGAACTTGGAAACCGAAAAAACAAAGCAAGACAAAGACAGCTGTGCATTTCAAACCTCGCCGTAGACTCAAAAGATCAATTTGTAGAGTTATATTTTCTCTTTGCTGATGTTGAACACTTTCAAAATTTTTAGTAAACCTTACGCGACGGCCTCGTTCGGATGCAACGGCGTGCGCGCGAAAAGCCGCTCACGTGTGCAACCTGTCAGTTTCTTGCATGTTTCTTCGTTGTCGCCACCTTCGGATGACAGAGGACATTTAGCTGATAATACAACTTCTTGCTTCAGAATATATACGAGGAAGACACATCAGAATACTTCTGCCTTTGCTTTCGGTTGGTTGAGGGTCGCACCAGACTTTTATACGGAATTTATCCAAAGGTTTGTGTGCGATAAACTCGTTGTAGATTTATTTGCATACGCGTCTTAGGTATTCATAGGTTTTGTCGTCGTTTTGTTTTCTTAGTTTCTGCTTATTTGCTATTCGCTTCTTAGAGGCTTTATCGAGAGATTTCACGAATTAGGGAAACCCTACTGTGTTTACTACTTTATCTTCATTTTAACAAGACTTCATATATTGTATAGGAAACGCCTTCTCGTGGCTTGACAAAAACGCCGTTTGTTTACAGGTCGCCGATAACCGGCGATACTGAGCGACTTTTGCTGGACAACCAATATTCTCAGATGATTTAAATCTTAACGGCCCTCATACATTTAAAAGTACTGCTGTTTTAAAAACGGCTCCGTAATGGCAAATAGTGTGTGTCGAAATTCTTAAAACCTGAGGACATTTTAATAGTATCACGTAAGATTTGATCTTTCAAAATGACCTTCCGACCTCTGGACCAGCCAGACTGCTCTGAAACTAAAGTAGTTTTATTTCTTTTTATCATCGACTGTTAGATGACATGTAAGAGTTTGGTTCCAGCTAACACGGCGACTTATTCTCGACGGTAACAACCAGTAAACTAAGATTTATTAGGAAGCAAGCATCCGACTGCCAATCTGCGGGATTTGTTGCGTAACAATTGCCTTTACGTAAAATCCTTTGAACAAAAATAACTTCAGCTATTGTTTAATTACCGACCTAAATATTACCAAGATAAAATAATTATAATTGCCTAAAGAACTGAATAAGAAATGCACCGAGACTCGCTACACTGAATAAATGACTGGCCACAGGGGACAGAGCACTTATTATATTCGGGGAGAAATTCTTGAGGTGGGTTGCAGGCATTTTGTGAAATTTCGGTAAACTTTTTATAGCTCATTTGTACTTACTTATGCATGCATACTATTGTAAAAAGCGCAAAAAAAATTATTTAAACTCTTCGGAGCTACATATTAAGGGTGAACCTTGATTAAAAAAATCTTGAGGGCCCAGTTGTTCAAAGGCCAGGGTGAAATTTTTAACCTTGAGGTTTTTGACCTAGTTTTGCGTGTCAATAATATGAATTTTCATGACATTAACTATAATTACAAAGTTTATGATGTGGACTGTCGAAGGGCAAAACTACACTGGCAACTGGCCACAGGATTTCCTTTTAATATTCTGATTGTACAGATATACAATTCTGAAACGAATTACGATTAAAAATAAGTCCTTTGGCCTTAACATTCCGATCATACCATTGAAACTATAAGTATTGTAAACTCTGGTACTAAAATACATTTTGTAATAAAACGATACAAAAGGCAAATCAAACAAATCTTAAGCAAATTAAATCTAGTAGTAGTATATATAATCAAAGTGTACCTGAAGGGTGAATACCTGGCTTGACTAGCTTGATTTTGATTGAATTTAATGTACTTTGGCTGACTAGGTGTACTAAAGTGCCAAGATCAATTGCATGCGTTTTAGACTGATTAAAACGTTAATTATCGGGGAATCAAGTTTCAACTAAAATGTTTCTTTATGCATGTGTCTCTATAACTAAATGTCAAAGTGACGACAGATGTCCACTACAGTTTAGACAGGTGATTGTGAACATTATTATTTTTATTCATAGTTTAAAGAGCTATGAAAAAGCCCTAGAAAAAAATGAAAAAAACAGCCCTGGAAATCTCTGGTTTTTAGAAATTCTTAGGGTGTGCAAAGCCCTGCATTTCGTCCTACACATTTAATGGGATTTATGGTTGATTAACTAAAATGTTTTTGAATCATCATTGGTCGATGCTATGTCTTCAACCTTTGGCCATAGAAAATGTGGCAATAACATAAAGCAATTTGCAAATAGAGGTAATTGAGTTATCAAACCCTTTTCTGTGGGAGATAAACTTTTTACTTTTTCCAAAATATTTCCTCCAATCACCCAATTTTTGAATGCACAACAACAGAGTCATCCTCTCCTTTCAAACTCTTTAACCTGAAAAAAAAATACAGAAGTAAAAATACGAATGTTTTTTTCTCACAGGTATTAAATTGTTAAACATTTTAAAGATAGAAAGATTAAGTTTTTTCGTTTTGAGAAATTATATTCACAGCAAAAATGACCAACCTAAATCGGCTTTTCATTTTGTTTCTGATGGCTCAAAAATGCCTGCCAGTGGTTGATCCCTTGTTATATATAAAATTATATAGATATTTAAGTGTTTTGCTGTAAAATATGCAATAATATATAATTTATTATTGAGGTTTCTTCTAATCTAAACTTGTGACCGTCATCACCATTATTCAACTTCAAATGCAGCCGTGACTCATGACGCCAATGTATCTTGTCTGATGATACGATTTTATGCCGGAGTTCCATCCATCTGGCTCTTGTTAAGATGGGAGTATCAGTATTCTGTTGCCCTTGTAAGGCAGATACTCTCAACAATGCAGTATGATAAATTTCAAATCCCCAAATTAATGCATAGTTGTTTTGAAACATACTTTCTTTTTAACTCTCTTAGGTTCATCCAGGAGTGAATGATAATGATTTCTCTTTATTGAAGCTACTTAATACATTTATTATGGCTCATATCAGAAGACCAGAACACTTACCGAATGGGCGACTTCGAAGGCCAGGCAAGCTGAATGAAATGCTTAGTGCACAAAAAACTGTTAAGTATTTCAACCATTCAGAGACCAGCAGTGGAACAGCAGAGATAGATTCTGGCAAACATTTATTGGAGAAAGAACTTGTAGCATTAGATCAAACACATTTTGATGACCGGGCAACTATTATGAAGAGACAGTATGCTCTGATGCTTGCCGAGGACAGCAAGACTGCCACCGAAACCGTTTTTGCTCTGCTTTGCAAGCATTCATTTCGCGACAGGTTCAGCAAGCCACTTGTGGCACAACTGTTCCTTGAACTTGTAGGACAGGACGATGAAAACAGTGAATGGACATTATTATCGCAACTGGAAGATATTTGTAATAACTTACTTGGGGTTTTAACACTGTTGGGAAAACCCACTATCTTACAGTGTGGCACAGTAACCCTACTGAGTAATTTAAGCAGAGTAAGCTCTCTGTCTAAAGGATACTACGACGCAGTCGTTTGCTATCTGGTAGACATCGGAAAGGCCTTTTGGCCCTATTTTACTCAAGATGCACCTTGTTACTGGGACTCTGATGCCTTCTGTGATGCTTTGTGTGACATGCTGAAGGCAGTTGGGAAACTGTTAAAGCAACAGTATCCAGTAAACAGCGAGCGGATATCAGGGATGATAAGAAAACTGGTTATATCTGGGGCACTTTCAACATATTCAAGGCTGCGCTTACTTGAAATAAGGGATTGCCAGACTTACAACTGGTGCTTAAGCTTGGACTCTGAAGAATACTATCGGGAGCGATATTTAAAGGTAAATTGATAATGCAGTTTGAAGTTTATTAGATCAGAAAAGAATCCTACAGTCAAAATATGGATTTGCCTCTGTAATGACTGCTTTCCCCAGGAAATGACAAAGTCTTTACAAGTACTTTACAGTTTAAAAACCTTTCCAAATTTTTCTAAGACTTATTTACATAGCACTTTCTTATAGAAAGTCTAGATGTTTTGAAAGCCAAGTATGCTTATAGAATCGTTCTGTAATAGAGATTAGTTTTACCAAAGCAACCAATACCCATTTTTGCCAGCCCTGATTGGCTCCCATAAGTGACTCTCAATATATTGGTATTGACCAAAAGACTGCTGATTCAATCACTAATGAGCAAATGTTCTCCACTGTTCACCATTGGTGACTCAATCATGAAAAGAGAAGAATTGGTGTCTCATTTTGCCTTCGTTTGGGAAAATGGAAATATGAAAAATATATGAGGAAGGAACCCTTACAAACAAAAAAAGGCCTGTTTGGCTAATACTTAAACAATTATCCCCCTCAGTGTAACCAAACTAGTGAAAGATGTTTACTTTCTACTTCACAGCTCTGTTCACCAAGCTAGTCATTTCTACTTCAGGGGATAATTGTTAAATACTAGCTGTTTCTAAAAGGAAGTGAGGTGCTGCAGAAAATATTTGTCTTCATTTGTGTTAGTGGTTAGTGGTTTAGTTGGTTTGTGACAAAAGCGGGGTAGATTCAATGATAAATGCTAATTTAATTGTTAGCAAAAGTATTCATCAAGTTGGGTACTGTTAAGCAATGTACCTAGAGGAAAACAGCATGACCTTTAGAGTCTTTCAGCTTAGAAGCTTTGTTAGACAGTTGGTTTGGTTTTGTTGCCTCATTGTGTGACTTATCAGCAGATGTTTTTGAAGAACAAAGTAAAAAGTCAACAATGTTATTCTAAAGTTTTTAGGTACAAGTTAGCAAAACCTGACACAAATTTTTGTATGACAGAACTACCCTCTGTGGGTGAATAGTTTGATTTGGTTCGATAAGTGATTATGATCAGCTTGATGAATACTTTCAACATCAATTATTAAAACCAGGAAATGACATCGTTTGGACCTACCTCAATTTCTTGCAACTTCATCGCAAAAATTCACAAATGCAAACTCGTTTCTCAGTCCAATAGCATGTGGCTACTGCTTACTAGGTAAATTTACTGGGTGTTGACAAAAAATTAATATTATCTCAAGCCAGCTACTAAGCCAGCCAGGAAAAAAACTAGTTCGGAAATGGCTAATTAACTTGTGCCCAAACCTACAGCACTCAGTCTGCCACACTGTGTAGTTAATTTTGTTAGGTTGTTGTGACAGTTGAAATTTGTGTGTGAAAATGTTTACATTGTGTCGTTTTTTTGAAGATAAAGTGCTTTCGTAAAATGCAGTGATTTTGTATGTACTAAAACAACTGCCCCCCTCGGAGTTGGTGTCTAGTATCATCTTGGTACATTAATTATATTCACCACTATTCACTTCCTCTGTAGAAGATAGTTCTTTGATGTTAATGTGTAGT
The DNA here is from genome assembly GCA_027575215.2 of Hydrozoanthus sils. Classification (NCBI taxonomy): domain Eukaryota; kingdom Metazoa; phylum Cnidaria; class Anthozoa; order Zoantharia; family Hydrozoanthidae; genus Hydrozoanthus; species Hydrozoanthus sils. The sequence continues at coordinate 5,796 of JAOBRD020384814.1, forward strand.
TGAGGTCAAACTCTTGATGACAGAAGCTTTTGACATCTTTTTTTATGGTATGTCGTGTCTCGCAGGCCTTGTCAAGTAAGTCAGAAAAAAGCCAGGTAAGGCAGTCAGATGATTCTTTAAACACTGCAATTAACAATCAGATATTGACACAAGAAAGCAAGAAGTTGCAGAGACATCCTATAAGTCATAATTCCAGAGGGGAAACAGTGCAAATGGAAACTTCCAACTGTGGAGAGTTAATGCATGATGACAAACAGTCTGCCTCACCTGTTTGTATTACAACAAAAGCAGAGTTAACTCAAGAATGTCATACTGGTCTGGGAAAGCCTTCCCGAGCACCAGTGCATTTTGCAACTGTTACACCAGTTACCTGTGAACACTCTCTCAAGTGTGAAGTAACTGATGGACTTAATAGTCTTGGGGTTGATGACTCCCCTCTTTGTAACCATCCACAATGGGTCTCTGAACCACTGCAGCAAAGAGAGCTGCTTGGTATATCAGAGACAAAGGATCTTGTTAAGTCTTCTTGCCCTGAACATTTACCACCTGTTAGTGATGAAGGGAGCAAAACTCTTACAAAAATATGTCAGAGTGCTGTGAATGAACCTCTTGCTAGTCTAAATAGTGGAAGGAATGATGAAGCAACAGACATAAAGGGTACAGGTATGGTGTTGCAGACTACAGACTAGATATTTGATTGGATTTGGAAGGTGCAAGTAAACTTTGGTATGAATCCCCGGGTATGAATCTTGAGTAAGATATGTCAGCTAGATTTAAGGCCCATTTACACTACTTGAAAAGAGTGGAGCGGATTGGATAAATGTACTCATCTAAACGAAGTTTTGACTGTTCCCTATTTATCGGGTGCATTCCCAGAAAGGACTGAAACCATGTGCAGTCCTTTCAGGGAGCAGATTGGATTAAATTGGTTCTGTACTCGTTCTTTTCTCTCTCTGTGCCATGTAAATGCACAAAACCCTTTGGTTACTAAACCTCCTGTAGTTTTTTGGGCCAGATCCTTGAAAATAAAGCATGTAAACGGTACCCTACTTGTTCGAGATCATGTTTATTTACGAATCCAACTTTTATCTGATCCATTCCTAAAACTCTTGCTTAAGTAAAGGGTCATTTTTAAGGGACTGGTAACTGTTTCTATTCGTTCTTAAGTGTAAACAGGTCTTTAATTTTTGAAAGTAGATGAAAATTAGGACCAGATCTTTTCAAGAGCTGTAGTTTACCAGAAAGTATTTTTAAGTGCAGATAAATCTTTGATACTGTATTGCCTGCCTGGGATCAATTATTTCTGGCAATAACAATAAATTTCTGATTCTGCAGGACCTTGGGCAAGTGGCAACTCCATTGCTGAGAGGTAAAATTTAATAAGAGTAGATATGATGTAGCAAAAAAGAAAATAGAGACATTCCTTGCTATTGTGCCTCTGCCTTCAGTCAGAGTTTAATGTTTGAATACAGATTATTACCATTAATAGTTTTGTACTTTATTAATGAATGCAGCTACTGAAAATTGAGTAAGGTTAAAATATTAAAATAAATTGATTTTTTAACATCAAAGTGTGTACTCTCTTAACTCTATATTGTGGCAGTGTAGTGGCAGAGGATCTATATAAAATGTGAAAGGGAACTGAACATGCACGTTATGGTTGAATATAGTGCTTATGTTGGTATTAGGTCGAGGAAAGGATCTAGCAGCAGTACTGACAGCAATGGGAGCTCCTGTTTTGAAATCTCACTGGATGATTCTGAGTGCAAGAGTAAGTGTTAAATTACAATAGCAAAGCAGGGATGTAGGGAGGGATCTAGGATGCCCTCACTTTCCCCACCACTAGGCTCTTCAATCTCCTGCCTCCTCCCTTTATCCTTCTCCTTGTGTTCCCCCTGCCTTCCTCCCCTTTTCGCCTTCCCCTTGTTCCCTTGTCCTCACCCCAATATCTCCTTCCCTTGTCCTGCTTCCCCTGTCCTCCCAGTTTTGCCCTTCCTCTTACTACTCTTACTATCAGAGGTTTACCATAAATGCTCTAATAACCCCCCCCAACATAAAGATAATGGACCTACCGTAATTATTCACTATTAAGCAGCAGTCACTATCAAGCTGAAACCCCCATTTTAGTCTCAACCTGGCTTTGTGTTCAAGATTTAGAAATTGTTTGAAAAAACTGTGTGTTAAAAGTGATAACTACAGTTAAACATAAGGAATCCTGTATCAAAAATACATTTTGAAGAACTTTATATCTGTGTAAACTTTTGAAAATTGCTGGTTATAACACCAGAGGAACACAGGGGCGTTAGTTGTTGTTCAATGTGATTGGTAATCAGACTTCATGTTATGTTTCTGTCTTTGGCTATTGAGAATTTTTAAATAAGCTTCCCCCTCTCTAATAAGCCCCCCATCTGGAAGGACCCCACCCCACCCCTTTATTAGATACTTGTGGGATCAGACCATCTTAGAGCTCTGACAATTGTAGCAATAAAAACCCGTTGTAGTAATAACAGCAAGTTAACTTTTATGTTTCAGGAATGAACTACAGGAGAAGAGCAGACATTGCAGTAAGTACAATAATTAAGAAAACTCAACAATTTACCATTATGTCGAGTCACTACTTGAAAATTGACAGTCATTGGTATATGTACAGTAGACAGTTTTTTGTCTTGACTCTGTGTGTGTCCAATTATGTATGAAAATAGTAATGGGCATTCTGTTCTTTAGACTTCATGTGGCTGTCACCTGTTCATTAACAACTCCATCTTGATGATCTCAGGGCCACAGGAGAACATCAAGGTATGTAAGATGTCTTCTTGTTGATATGCTTATACTGTACATGTCGACACAGACAGTTTGCCATAGATATTACACAGGTCTTTCTTGCTGTAAGTGCAGTATACTTTTTATGTTGTTTTTGAGCTAGTTTAAAATGAGATATCAAAGTTGGTTTGCCCGAAGCTGGTATACTACAGTAAATTAACAGATAACTTAATTAGGAACCTGTTTTGTGGATAATCAAAAGTGCAGTGCTCAATATAAAGTATGAAAGCTTTGTGTTGTAAGTGAGATTATTTAATATCAGAATAATAAGCCAGACCCTTTAATTGAACTTTGAACAACTTATCGAAATTGCAATCCAAAATCTATAAGAATTCCAGGAACACAGAAATTTGAAAATAATAAATGTTGGTTAAACCTTAAGACAAGCATGAGCTTTTGTGCTCAAAATTTCCCCCCGTAAGTAAAATAATGTATGACCCGTTAGCAGCAGTGTATCGAGACGTGTTTATGTTCCATTTAGAATGCCAAAAAGAAAGTTTTTGAAGTTCTGAGTGCACCAGAGGACAAATTTGTAAGTATCAGAGTGGTACATATGCGTGATTATTTAGCTAATTTACTTTGCATTGAGCTTTTCACATCTTCTTTATAGCTCGAGTCATATTATTTTGTAAGGCTTGCAGTATGTGTAACAATAGTTTTCTTTTATTAAGGGCGCTTTAGTAACGATTCCAGCGGAAGTTTTATCATGTCTTGAGACAGAGGAAGATGTCGCCGCATTTGTTGATAAGCTGGGGAAGTTTTCAGGTGCTGACGTAAAAAAAGTAACAGGTACTAGCTATGATAAAATGATGTTTCACCATTTCTCTTGAATTGAACAGTGCTTGTTTGAAGTGACTTGAGTATGTAGCTTAACGCAGAGATAGAAAATATTTTTCTTGTCTATTCCCCGCTTGACACACTTCTTGCATCTGCTAGCTCGATACGCCCAATAGCCAATGCTATATTGTGACTAGTCTCTGTAGCTTAGCGGGTAGAGCATCTGACCGGTAATCAGAGGGTTGCGGGTTCGGTTCCCGTCAGTGACTCAAATTTTTTTCTGATCACTCAAACCCTTCATTCTTCACAACACCAAGTTGTAAACTTCTACATTAATCATTCGAAAACATTAATTTTTCTTTGGTTACCTTTGAACAGTTGCTAATAATTCTGAGTTGTCCGTAGCACAAGTAACAATACTATTAAATTGAAAGAGATTATCCATCGTGGATGAAGGTACTAGTAAAATTATTCAGTTATCTCATAATGTGAGTCGTTGAGAACCGCGATTTGCAACCGTGTGTAAACGTCAAACATGTGGCAGATCCTTTCATGATACCGCGTGCATTTCACAACGCGCCGATCCGACGCCTATTTAGGCGAATAATATCACAGTCTACACATCGCCTGAACAAGACTAGCAGTAAATAGTCGAACGTAAGACAACTGAACCAATTTTCTAGTAACAATATTATTACTCGTAAATACAGTTGCTTTAGCACAACAAACTCAACTCTGAAAAGCGTTCTACTTCCGTTATTGTGCAGGCTACTTAAAAACACCTGTTTGTAAATACTCATAAGTTATATATGTCTATAATATTTCTATAAGTGTGTAGTTTGGGAGAACTTAGCAATTCGTCTGTTCTCAGCACTGATCAGCTTATTTTCTGTTGTTACCGTAAGGCGAATTTAGATGTTGGCAAATGCTGTAGGAGTGAAAGGTTTAACTAAGGGCAACATGTATTTCTTCACAGACAACCAGTTGTTCGTATCAGGCTATAGGGAGTGCGTCGACTGCGTGAAAACCTGTATGGGAAAAATGAACTATGTGGTAAGATGGAAGTGTTGTGTTTTAGTACACCGTGAGCATGTTTTTTTCGGTAAATCCTAGCATCAGATTTTGCCTCCCATGTAACATCTAACAATTCCTTTGTTCGATAATCTCTTGGACATTCTTTTCAGTGTCCTGTTATGTGTGACACATGCCTTCAGGTTTCTAACGAAGTCAGTGCGCATGTAATTGCTTTACCCCCGTTCCAAGCCTAGCAGTTAGCAGTACACATGACAACATGCCGTCTGTAAGAACCAAGTTAACTGGCCTAAAACCTTGTGAGTTCCTTAAGTTCAGTGGGTGGGAGCGTTGGATTGGTAATCACAGGGTCAAGAGTCCAAATCTCGTCTGGAACTACGAATTGTTTTCGAGTTAACGATTATGTCGCGATCTATTTATTAAAGTAAGTAATGCTATGATTTAAAATGACAACATATAGAAAAATAGCCGTACAAAAGGTAAAAAGGAAATATTAAACAGTTTGCCAGTTCAGTTGCGAGTGATTCTAAGAATCATATTTACACTGAACAGTGGTGCAAACCCAAAAGCATATGTGTTTGTTATGCTTAATAACTGTTTATATTCTGGTTTAGCTTAAGTTTTCAGACGATCCAGACGCGTTAGAGGGATCCCATCTGGCTTTTAACGACACCACTTTCAGTCCACTAGAAAGACTTTTCCGATTGGTTGAACTGGAGAGTATGGTGGTTCCGGACAAACGAAACACAGGCACTACTTTTAGGTGGTCAAATTCAACATCTGACATGGACTGGAGGAAGCAAGCTAGTGGCAGCTTTTACGAAGGTGATTACACTATTTTACGGCTTAACGGATGGGACAGTTCAACGATAGCTAATAGTCTAACGTGTTTGGGTAAAAAAGAAAACCAAATATAGTTTTTATATTTTACGAATAAAAGCTTTTAAAATGTGATCTAAGAACTATTCAATATCACTCAAACATTTTCCCAATTATTCATAATTTTGTAACTGGAGAGTATGGCCTAAGTTTTCTTTCCGAAACGTGTTTAACTAAGCCTGGTTTTATTATAATCATCTCAGTTGTCCCAATGGTTTGGGTCGTTTGAAAAACTTCCCAGGCAACTGGGAGGACCATATGTGAACTAGTCAATTATTTTTTGGAGACGACTGAGACGAAAGAGACAATCACGGTCATTGGGATAGAATCAAGTTCTATCCGGACGACTGAGACGATCATGACGATTTTGAAATATAACATGAGAACCATTAATAAACGATTGGAACGTCCGGGACGCCGTTTCTGCTGAATTCAATAACCTAGATTGGCTAAGGAGACATACAAATCACCGTCAATCGACAGGTACAAATATGGCCGTCAGAAATGTGGAAGTAGGAAGTGAGGACGGCACACTCTTTTACCACTCTGACACAACCGAGATGATTATTTGTGAACCCGGCTGACCTAGTCATTTCAAAGTCTGAACAAATGAAACGACTGGAACGACTTGGACGATCATATGAGAACCAGGCTTAACATACTGTTAAATACTACACACGAAAGGGTCAGATAACGAAGTAACTGAAAGCAAGCCAAGGGAAGAGTCGGATTATCAATATTCTGAAAAAATTACCCAGGGCATCGTTTTATATCTTATTTTGGTACAAAGCCATGTGGCTTGCCAAAGTGGTCTGTTACCACCAATAGCACTAGTCGGTGTTTGCAGGTTCATGCGCAGAAAACAAGCAGGTCATGGAATTGAACACGGAATACTGATGAAATACCAGGATTTTTCCTTTTACTAAAAAATCATATCTTCATCGTGCGCAGTGATGCTATTTTTATCTTTCACGCGTGAGGATATTTATGTCGCTATGGTTACTAACAGGATTAGCCAATTACAAGATTGCTTCCCGCTCAGGCGCGCGGCCGGTTCTTTTCAAAAAGAACATTACGTGGCCGATTGGGAATACGAAAACCATCTTCTCGTTAGAGATGCTTTCAGCACTTGAAGATTAAATTCGTATCCCCGTGCGGCCATGTAACATCCTCTTTGTGTATCTAAACTTCGGAGCTAGAAACTGATCTTTGACGCCTGCTACGTGTGGATGAATTGGGTTCTTTGAGTACAGATTTACATTACCATTAGTGATGTTGTATGTGCCCTGTGTGGTTATCTATTGATTGTAAGTCTTGAACTGTAAATTACCTCCAACAGGAAACAGTGGTGATGCAGAACCAGTTTCCAGGGTTAAGCACGAGGATCACCCAGAAAACCAGACTGGATTATCGAGGAATTTCCTGTTAAGTTTTGCACGATGCAATGAAGCCTTGCAAAGACCTGCAGATCTGTGCCTCGACAGGAAGGAAGACTGGGTCTCAGTTATTGTACTCCCCGAGGTAAATACTGGGTTGGGTACTCGTACAAAACATTTTCAAACAACAAAGTTTCGGCTAGAGAATGCTGTATTGACCATGTTGATGAAGTTCCTAAATTACAGTATTTTTTCATTGTATGAGTTTTTTTTGTTTGCTAAGGCGAGTTTGTTTGTACTACAGAATAACTATTGTCGATACTGTGTGAAAACTCTCTGGTTGCACTCTCTAGACATAGGAACCACGACAATTTGTTGGTGTTGGTTAGGAGCTTAACCGAGGCCTTCGTATGAAGAAACATTCCAAGTTCCATTTCGAAACTTTGTTTTTTTAAAACAAATTTTGAGATTTTCTTCGTACGACTTAATGTTAGTGATAAGTCAGCACGGTTTTTTTAGTACAATTTCGTGACTCATTGGCGATGAATGGTTATTTTGCTCTTCACAGCCTCGGAAACCTTTTCAGCTCCCAGTCCGGATAACAAGGCCTTTGCAGCGTCAGCCAAGCGGTGGTGGCTTTGGAGTACCCACGACTCTTCATTCTGTTAAACTACCAGCCGAGAGCCAAGTCATGATGCAAGATAAGAAGGTGGATGCTTCGGATATGTCTGATGTTCGCGCCAGCTAGCATTTGTCACCTAAGCTATAAATTAAGTTTATGGAGTTATTTATAAAGACTGTGTTTTGGCACACACCCAACTGAAGCCGTGCATTGATTTACAGCTTATATTTTGTCGTCAAATAAACAATGGCAAAAGTTTGGTGATTAGCAGGTGTATTTGTCCATAGCTTGACTGCATTGGATTTTATGCTGAACAATCGTCAGCAGTTTTCGAACTTGCATCATCTGTTAATCGCCCATTTTTATTGAGCGTCCATTTCTGGTGAAAGGGAAGTTTTCGAAAGCCATCCGAGATCCATTTTGGTCTCCACCGGGAACACTTGTACCTTAATTGTGGGTTTCAGAGAGAACTGTGCATCGTGGGAGTTGTTTTCTCAAGTTTTTTTTTATCTTTTAAACGCTGTTATGACCACGCAGGACCTAGGTTTGTTTCAACACAGTTATATTATTTGGTCGAAACATACTTAAAGAAGTCAGGAAGAGCATTGAAATTCCGTAAGAAGCGCGCTGCTTCCTTTGGTCCAGTTAGGACGAATATGGAATTGACGGCTTGTCTTGGAAAACGGATCGTCGAGAGCATTGACGAGTTGGATCCGAGGACTTTTGAAGTAATATTTTGTTTGTGTTGATGGACACGATTTACTTATTTCTCGTAGTTTTGTTTCACTATTCAATTACTACTGAGAAATTAGATACATTGATTTAGTTAGTACTTTCCCACGTAACAGTTTCATCAAGGAAACCTTGAATAAAAAAAATCGAAATTTAACCCAGTAATGTGCCAAGGTTTTAAAATGTGCTTTTTTTAGAATATAAGTATAGAGGATATTACACGATGGCACAATAGGAGGTTTATCTTCGAGGGGAAAAAAAGAGATTTCAAGAGTGAGCGAGGCGAACGATGGAAATTTTTTTTCCACGATGAGTTAAACTTCATTATGTTCGCGCCGTGTAATTTTCGTTTTATCATAATATAGATACGAGTGTTTGTTTGCGCCTAAATGAATGGAGAAAACGCGCATCAGCGATATCTTCACAAGTGAGGATATGCAAATTTTGTCATTCGTATTCCGGATGTTGTTTCGTACGAAATCTGCGAGTAGCGTGTTTCACATTAAACACCATCCACTCCAAGAAAACGGACTACTTACACTTTAGCTCAATTTTGAATGGCAGTCCCACTCTCTAAACACTGATATATTGAACAGAAACTAAATTTCGAATTAAGAGCAAAACACCTAAATGTAATGCAAAATCATAGTTAATTTTAAGAGCATACGTTTTCTTAAACAAAACCATTCCTCGACTACTGGAAATGTACGACGTGCGTGCGATACCAGGTTTGCGCTCAATTTACTAAGATTTATTATCCAAAAACCATAGCTCACGGGGGATAAAAATAAAACTCGACGACTTTTCCTTGATCTTGGCTATTTTCCTCCAAATTCTAGGACTGGAACACGCTTTTAAGTTCCATGACTTTTCATAACCTTGTGAATCCTGTTCGATTATAATGAACTGTGTGGTAAAAAAAAATCAAATTGTCATGGGAAATATCATTTGCATCAAGACACTTGTCATCTTGCTCTGAATCGCCGAGATTTTAAAAGTAATAACAATTTACTACAGCGTATGTGAAACTTGAAAGTTGCGTGTCTCGGTTCGTGGTCTTTCTCATTTTCTGCCCCTACGAGGGTTAAATAACATGAAGTCCAATACTACACATTACAATAGTGCACAATTACGTAAATGACGAAAGTTTTTTTATTTCGTTTCACCTAAATCCATAAATATTTACTTCATTTATCTTGGCCACAATTTAATATTACTTTGTGTTTTACTTTTTACATTTTCGATTTTATTAAGAAAGTATGTCACTCTTCAACATCTCTAACTTTCCTGTTTTATCATTAAATAATGTGACACGATGGATGTTAACAAAATATTGGTATATAACTTCTTTGGTTAACTTCATGACACGGTGTTCCAGATTACGGTCTAGTCATGAGCCTGAGATGGATTTTCTTAGATTTTAAGCTTCATTTTTTTATCTTTACAGTTTTTCGTACCGAGACAGGTTCTCGACCCGCTAGCAGACGCACCTGTTCTACAGAGGTTTATGTATTCTTTCAATCCAAAAGGTGCTACAAAGCCTTTTAACTGTGCTTCTCCCGTGAATTCCTCTCACTTCAACAGGTAAAACTGTTAACGATTGATTGGTTGGACATTCTACGTAAATACACCTTTCGTGGTTTTTGTCAAAAATCTTATCTCGACCAACAAGCCAAACTTTATCACTAATGTTTTAAAGAATGCTTCAGAATTAGTATACCTGCCGAGTTTTGGAATGCAAAACGACTGTTTTTTACAGAGAAATGTTTGATGGAGGGAAGTTCATGCCACCCAACATACAAATGTATGTAAAATTTCGCGGAGCTGTATACTCGCGAGCTATCCAAGCATGGTAGATGTCGTAATTCCTATGATCTCTTTCCACTGATATTAACTGATTATTTATCAAGGGTTACGTATGCGTGACGTAAATCGTAAAGGGATGTATTGGTGATGAGTTAGTCGACTAGCAATCCCCTTAGAACAAACATGGCGGCCTTGCTGCGCATAAGGTTCATGTTTTGAAATCTGAAACAAGGTAACCATGGTGATTAGCTGTAAGATATTCCAGGGTACCTATAGCTGGTCACGTGAGCTTGGAGTAGCTTGACGGGGCGTACTTGTGCCTGACGAACTTGGCAATGTACAGCGGTAAACAGCTGACCAGGGTGATCGCCACCACCTTCCATAAAAACGTTAGCGAGACTAAAAACCGCGCATCTGAAAATAAACGGATTGTAAATTTTTTACCGTAACTGTTATAAAATTGCAGCTTTGATTCATCCGGTAGCTGGATTTTCTTTGCCTTTCATTATCTGGGCCCGGTTGCACGAAGCCTGCATAAGCTATCCGCCGGATAAGTGCTTTCAATTTTATGTAGTAAAACTATAATGAAAGTTGTTTGACACCATTTAAACCATTACTTTAGGAGTCTTCCACTCGCTTAACAACCAGAGATAGAGAAATCAAACAATCTTTGATTTATTAGTGACGACCATTAGCTTTTATCCAGCGGATAGCTTATCCAAGCTACGTACAACCGGGTCCAGTAGTTTAAGGTGTTTTTTGCAAACGAACTAAAAGTCAAGAATTTCGCAATTCCACAAATTACGTTACTATAGGGATTATTGTCAAGCACTACCTTGGGAACTTGGTAGTACTTCACAGTGGGTAGGTTGGTAGTAGAAATGTTAATATGATCCAAACTTAAACCTCTTAAGCTGAGGAACTAGACAAACGTACAGGTAAATTAAGAAGAATCTTCGCTGCCTTGCTTTGTTGTACTTGAAGTATATTCATTAAAGTTATATTAGACCTGTCTGCCCAGACAATGTCCCCATAATTTAGTATTGGTAAAATTAGAGTGTTTATAAAACAATTTGTATAGCACTAGTAGGCAATCAGTGCCTACTGCGTTTGAGAATTCCAAAGCACTGAGATACTTTTAATTGAACATAATCAACGTGGTCTTCCCAAATAAAATTATCAGTAATTACTAAATATTTGAAATTATCAACTTTTTCAAATAATTGCTGATTCACTACTAATTTGTCAGATTCATAAAGCCCGATAGAACAACAGAACTGATCGAACCAATGGGAAAAACATGTCTTCGATTCCTGTAAAACTCGGAAAGGTTTACTTACCAAAATAACTCTTAAACACGGCCAATGAAGCTATATAGAGGGCAAGACTGAGAATCTCAGCTACAACCATGAGCCAATGCCATGTGCGTATTGTAAAGGCTACCATGAGCAGCTCGGTGAGAATAAGCGCCGTGAAGGTGATGGACACAACGTGGATAAACTCGTCCTCGAATAAAAGCAGTGCACCGAACATTATGATGCCACCTGTGGGAATAGCGTTCAAGAGCGGTTTGACGGGGATTTAAAAAATCGAGACAATTTCCAGTTTGAAATAACTGGTACTTATCAAGCTGGCCATCCTCAACCTTTTCCCTCCTTAAGATACCCCGATGATGAGGTTACTAATATTTCTATGAGTAGTCAGGGAGTCTTTGTTTACAACCGCAATGGCAAAACGTAGTCACCGTTCTTTTCTTTCTACTTTTGTAAAAGAAGTCTGGTTTGCTGCGTTGGGCAAGGCTTAGCCACTTTGGCTCTGAAAGGCCAGGGAAGAGGAAAACCATGACACCAGGGCCCGGTTCCTCTGCTAACCCAGGGTTAATAATTACCATGGCAACAAATAGGTTTTGTTAAGAGTTAACCCTGGGTTAAGTTAATGGGGGTTTTGAGGAACCAGGCCCAGTTAAATAAAATGTGAAGCGAATCTTCAAGAGTGGCTGCCTATCGTTGTCACAAAAAAGTCAATAATTGGAGCAACCCTCTGCTTTCTCAATTCATATTAACCCTCATTAAGCTAAGTTTTTAAAAAACAGAGTCATAAAATCTCAAATTTCAGAATTTGTTGTCAAAGCAATGGAGATTTTCAGAATCTACTTGTATGTAAAGACAAAGAAGATGAACAGTCAATTTGTAGGTTTGAAGCAGCGGTTTTCAAGTTGTAACAAATTTAATTTCTGTTGAAACCGTTTTTAGCAGAACAAGGATTAACTGATATTTGAAGGAGGCTAAAAGTATTAGAAGTAGGATTATTTATAATAGATTGATTGTATGTATCATATACACTTATGGTGTATAAGGATGCCTTTTTGACATAATCAACAGTTAATATGTAATACCCAGGCCGCAAAGGGCTATGGGAGTATTCATGCATACGAGTAAGCATAAGTCAGGAATAAAACAATACATTACCAATTAATCTGGTACCGCATGATTTTAAATACGCCAGCTGTCAACCATGTCAGTACCGTTCGCTTGGGTAGCAAATGAATAAACCTCAGACTTTGAAAAGTACAACTTAACTCGAATGCATCTTGAGCGCGTCGTCGAAATGATAGCAAAGACGTCTCCTGTTTAAAACATTTAGTTGATTTCCGACGTGAATTTTGATATGTGGTTTGAAAAGTGAAGCTATGGCAATATGTAAACGACTTTCAGCCGTTTTCACCTCAAACAGAAGTTTACCATTTTGTTTAGATATTTCCAGTATTCAAATTCAGTCCCACAACTCCTTGCAGCCCGGGTGCTACCTATTGACTATGTCGAAAAATCAACCCTTTTTGAAATAGGTATATATGGCTTTAAAGAAAAAGGAAACAAACAAACAAACAAATAAATGTGCCATACCTTGGTAAATACTGATCAATATCCAGATGAAGAAGGTTTTGTACGAGAGAGATCGCCCCTGGAAAGGAGAATAAACAAAACCAATTTATAAGTACCGTTAACTCTCTAAAATAAGCCCCCCCTCTCTAATATGCCCCCCATTTGGAACTTCAAATTTTAAATAAGCCCCTTCTTTTCTAATAAGCCACCCTCTCTAATATGCCATCTCTCTAACAAGCCCCTCTCTTTAACAAGCCAGCCGCTTTCTCTAATATGCCAACCGTTCACAGCTTCAAACTTTGTACAATCCCCCTCCACCCAATCCCAATATAAAGACAATGGACCGAAAACATCGGTCTTATCTGTTTCAGTTTTTGAAAAGTGCTGAATATAACGCAAGAGGAACACAGAGTTACTAGTTGCTATTAAATGTGTCTGGTAACCGGACTTCATGTTATATGTTTCTGTCTTTGGCTACTGACAATTTTCAAATAAGACCCCCCCCCCTCCCCATCTCTAATAAGGTCCCTGTCTGGAAGGTCTAAGAATAACTTAAGCCCATCGGGGGCATATTACAGCGTTTATGGTACCATGTTCTGAATAAGAGTTTTAGGGGCAAGTATCCTTAAAGTTAACCAAACTTAATTCACCCAACTACCTTTGCTAAGTCTTTGTAAAGCTCGGGATACAAAAGAGCTATTTCTGCCGTCACGTCTTCGTCCAGGACTAGAGAAAACACTGGAAACATGGTGTAAATAGTCGAATAGCTGCAGGAGGAGAAATAGAAAATAGGTCAGTAGACGTGTTAGGTCCTTTTGTACGAAAAACAAAACAAATTTGGAAGGTTTTTTTAATCAACTGGACTAAAGGTAGGCCAGTGCAGGTCTAACTACTGCTAATTAATATAAAGGGCAGGTCAGTGCAGTTCTATCTACTGCTTATTAATATAAAGGGCAGGTCAGTGCAGTTCTATCTACTGTTAATTAATATAAAGGGCAGGTCAGTGCAGTTCTATCTACTGCT
>JAOBRD020384918.1:0-10788 GCA_027575215.2 Hydrozoanthus sils
CATTCTAACGTTTGTAATATTGTAGTGTATTTCAACACTCTGAGGTGCAAAATACACAGGGGGAGGGTTAAATTAAGCGGGGGGGGGTTGAGAAATGTCTTAATTGTTTAAGAAACAAGACAAGAGAGACCACCAAAGGTGTGGATAAGTTTATTGAATTCTAAACTCTCGATTCTTGTTGACCTTGCTGTAATCCAAACAAAAGAGGGGAAAGACGAACACTGCCGACTTGATACTGCTCAGTAAAAGTTGTAGCTTGAAATTTTGACAACCTGATGATCGTACCAGAACTTGAAAACTAATAAACCGGAGGTCCAAATAAACAGGTCATGAGAAACTTCTGAAAAAATTAAAACTGAATACAACAGAGACCAGCAAAAATATGGATAAATTTCTTGGGTTCTAAACTCTCTATTCTTGTTGTCTATGCTGTACATGTGTAATAAAAACAAAAACAGGGATTTCGAAAGACGAACACCCAACTTGACACTGACCAGTAAATTTTATATCTTGAAATTTTGACCACTTGATGATCATACCAGAACTTGGAAAACCAATAAAGGGGTTTATAATAAGCCCCGACTGGGGGAGGGGGGGGGTGGGGTTGTAGAAAAAAATCGAAACCTAATAAGCGTTCCGGACCGTTTATTTGGCACCTGAGAGTAGCTGATTACGAGGTTTGTCCAGATGAATGTTTCCCAAGGCCTCTTCCTACTGTAAAAAGCGAGCGAAGCGAATTCTGTACGAACGATCAAGGGTAAATATAGGCCGAGCCAACGGGGCTGAAATGAATTTTTGTTGCATGGCTTTTTTAGCCATAAGTCAATCTTGGCAACTTCGGCTCGAGAGAAACGGGTTTTACACGGCATCAAAAAATCGATTTCCAGCCAAGTTCTTAAAGGTTGCATTTGTGAACTGGCCTTAAAATTCAACATTAGCTGGAAATTGTGTAATCATGTTCTCATAACATGCATTAAGGCATTTTAATCAGCTATTAAAACTTTTCTTTTCTCTACAGATCTTTAGTTTTTTATCAGCTATATATATAAATATACATATTTTTTTACCATTATTGTAAATCTTATTGATTGATAATAGTTATTATTCTTGTAATATACTATCCTTATTGTAATGCGCATTTGAATATTTTTTGATTGATATTTGCGCAATATAAATTAATAAATCATTATTATCATTATTATTATTATTATTATTATTATTATTATTATTATTTCCGAGTTTCACCTGTCGTCATAGCGGCCATTTTGCTGCCCGTGAACAAAAGAACTTTGATAATTTTTTTTGTTTAGAACAAAACATGGCCGCTTCGTCTTTTGTCTTTGGCGCCTCTAGGGAGCACGTGTAGCCCAATAATAGCCAAAGATTCAACAATAGCTAGTCTGGGACTCAGATTACCAAGTAGGACTGAGTTCGAGTTGCGGGTGCATTTTTTCTTATTCTTTTTTGTAAACAGCAACAACAACCGATGGCTTTACTGTGGCTAATTCAATGATGAAGTTACGGTTATTGGCTTGACTACATACGCTGCTTTGTTTAATTAGTTGAAAAAGAAAACAATTTCTTGCCATGTTTTTTGTTCCCTTTCGTACGCGTGAGTAAAAAGTTTCTAAAAATTTCGCTGTACAGAAAAATGTTTCCCATATCTTAAAGTCGCATACTCTGTTTAAGCTTCCTTGAACTTGCATAACCGTTTCACCCCTAAGATGATGAGTTAACAAATTCTTCTCACCTGTATCAATGCATTTTCTGTGAAAAGGTTGGAACTGAAATCGCAACTCATCTAGGAATATCAAACCTTTTTTACTCAGGAAACAAACTTGTTTTACACTAGATCTTCGGCTGTACAATATTCTTGGTCTTTAAAAAGACTAATATTAAAAGTGTGTCAATACCAGCAGTTCAAATTTGATAATTCTGCACATGATTCTTAGTTTAGTCTTTTCCACGGTTTTAATTTCCCGCGAGCCGCCATTTTGAAACGTGTCGTGTTTCGGTTCCAGTGCCAGACCTCTTCTCGTTCATTGCTGTTGTATCATTCGAGAATGGAGATTTGGCTGTTTGGTGAATATTTGGTGATGTAAAACTGTTCACTTTAAACAAAAAAGCCCTTTATTAGTGTCCAAACAATTTGTTTTAGATTTCTCAGCTCAGTGGTTTAAATCATTGTGTGATTTAACTGTTTAGTGAATCCCCTGTTGTGTGACACAGATCCATTTATCTCGAACAACCTTAGATTCTCCATGTTTATGATATCTCCACCGTCCTTGTTCAAAAAAACAGGACGAGCTCTTGGTGTCGGGCTAACCCTGTTGGTAACCCTCGAATATCTTCTCTCCTCTTTCATAAAGCGAAGAAGTTTCTTTCTTTCCCTTTGGTGTCTTTCCCTGAGCTCGTTATAGGTTCTCGTGATATTCTCGTGGAATTCTGCCACCACTAAACGTGCTGCATTCTTGGTTTGTAAATATTGGAGAAGAAGCTTTGTCTTGTTGGTTGAGTCTACAAAAACAACAGAAATTAAACTCTACGAATGTAAATTTATAGGTTCTACAGAATAAAGAGAATAAAGAAGGAAGTGGAAATGTTTGGGTCTTACTTAGAGGAGAGCAGTAGGGAACAGAACTGGAGGGGAGCCCCTAAGAACAAAGCAGGAGGGGTTGTCCTAAAAACACCTGGCGGACACCCAAACGAAGACGAGAAAGGCTGAAACAGGGGGAGGCCAAAAGGAAATCCCGGATAGTGTGAAGCCCCATGTGCCACCTAGGCACGAAGAGGATTAACAGGGACGGCGCAACATTTTTTGGAATGGGACTGCTTGCTCGCGCATAGTGCGAACCAACAAGCGGCATAGACGCAAAGTCCGAGGACATGCTTCCCGTGGAAAATATTGAAATTTAAAGCCTCTAAAAGTGCTGAAAATGCTACCAGTTTTGTCAATCATTGGTAAAAAAGCACTCCAGTTTTTCTCAATTTCTCGTTGGTTCTAACGAAACAACAGTGCATTTTATTTTGTATCGTAATGAGATCTTGCTCCGTAAATGCGGTGCCAAGATTCCCTTTTCTTCCTGGACGCAACTACATTCGGAACTGTTAAAGTTTTTTTTGCTCCAATATTTTCGGAAATTTTTGGAAAACTATTGGGGCGGCTAAAGCCCTCTAGCTACCCCCGCTGCGCGGTCCCTGATTAAGTGAGTAAGCACGAAGCACAGGAACTCCAAGCTTGCAGCAAGTCTCAGCCAAGGGAATGATTTTAAATGTATACAATTTCCCATACAAAGTCTTATAAATTTTAAAAAATCGAAAATATTGGAAATAAACTTCACCTATCTTGAGTTCACCTTGTATTTGTATTTTGTGTGTATTTTGGGTGCGAATGGAACAGGGATCGCCTGTTTTCTCCCTCGAAAACACCTCCAATCACGCCCAAAAATTACACAAGATACAAACACAAGGTGAGATCAGGGTAGATGAGCTTTATTTCCAATATTTTCGATTTAAAATTTTTGACTAAATTTTTAAGACTTTGTATGGAAATTGCATCTAAATTTAAAATCATTCCCTTAGACTTGCTGCAAGCTTGGGGTGCCTGTGCACGAAGGTAAATCAGTTGGCCTGTCTTATTTTGGTTTCCTTTCCACTATTTCTAATTCTGACTATGCCTACTAGTTCGTTAACTCCAAACTAGAGCAGCAACTGTACAAAAAAGAAACGGTAGATTTATTGTCTATAAGTCTATCTTTCCCTGGTTTTACGATTCCAAAAACAGCAGAAATGTTTTGTGTAGTCTTTTCTTTCACAACATTGATAGGGACCTTTAGCAACGAGGGAGCCAACGCCAACGACGACAGCAGAAAACAATAGTGAATACAATAGCTGCACGTTGGAATGCACCGTGCTGGTCAAATGCACGCCGTCGTCTTCCGTCTTCAAAATTACAGCGTGAAAAGCTTAAATTTTGGAGTTTTTACGACTACGGGAGCGATGAACAGAAATTAAACTTCTCAAGCTTCTTTTATCTTTGTGCGGAAAGCTTCAATCTTTTTCTTTTCACAAAGCGTCAGTGGAACAACAGAGAGGGAAAACGAGCCAGTAATGGTCGAAAAGAGAAAGCAAGAAATATGTTTTTCTAAGCCGTCCTCATTGCTAAAGGCCCCTATTTATCTTGTACCACAGGTAGCAAATTTACAGGGTTTATGTACGGTCACAAAGAATCATAAAAAATCATTGAATTTCAAAATACAAATGGCACAATCATGAAATTTGGGAAAATGGAAAAAGTCATGGAAAAGTCATTAGCTTTGGTTTTCTTTGAACAGACCTTTGCTCTTGAAGCTAACTATTTAATGAGTTTGTTTTTAGTTAACAAATTTAGCTATTTTGCTCTAAGCGCTAGGCCCTTGTAATGGGAATTCAACCTGTTTTGTTTTTGGCTTCTCGGTATTTCTTGAAAAAGACATTTAGTATGGAAAAGTCATTGAATTTAATTCCTCATTCTCAGTGACCCATTTTTTTATTTTTCAAAAGTTATTACCTGCCCAACGCCGGTTACTCCATAGAACATGAAAAGTGATTCCACACACAATGGCCACTCCCAGTGAAATCCCTAAACTTTTCACACTGATCCACAACAACCTATTAGTCGATGGTTCTTCGCCATTCTCTTGTTTACTTTTCTCTGGAGTTTTCTGGAGATGGATAATCATGAAACCTCTCAAATCATCTTTTATAATTTTAACCACAAACGGAAAATCATATTAGAGGCACTTTCATAGCAACATTACCAAAAGGAATATAATTAACCAGAGATGAAGATTCAATAAGCGAGATTTTTTCTTGTTCTGTAACATTGAACTCAAACTCTGAAGTTTTAATTTGTTTATACAGCGAAAAGCACGCACAATAATCAGTAATAATATCTAGCGAGCTTATTGCTCTAACTCGCATTTAATTTGTAGACAGAAATGCGAAGGACTCAGCTCAACGAAAGCATGTTAAGGCACAGTTGCTGCCGCTATACTATACACCAGGGGCCCAACTCAACTATTTTTATGACGGGAGGGCCTGCGGGATTTTTTTGGGTCTGAAATTTTGGCTTGGGAATTTTTTTGGGTTTGTGAATTACGCAGGGATTGTTTTGAGTTGCCAAATTTGGCTGAGATTTTTTTGCGTCTCGTAATATCTGGAGCAGTGCTTACCAGAAGTAATTTTGACTTATATGATTTAGGGATTTTTTTTTGGGCATGCCGAAAAAGTAGGGATTTTTTTTTGCGTGGTTTGGTTTTAGGGCCGGGATTTTTTGGGGTATAATTAAAAGTTCGAACCTCGCTCAAGCCCCCCATTCATAAAAATAGTTGAGTTGGGCCCCTGGGAGTATACAGCTCGACAGCCAGCTGGAGTTACCTTGAGGTCGACTTTGTTGAGGGAGGAAAACTGGAGTACCCGGACAACACCCCTCGGAGTCAGATTGAGACAAATCTCTGCCCACTTGCGGAGCCCAGAATTCGATCCTAGGTCCACAGAGGTAGGAGGCACAAGTGCTAACCGCTCGGCTATCTTGACTAGTAGCAGAAAGCGTTCGTTAAATACCATTTTCCAATCATTTTCAGTTTTATAGTTCAGCCTGAAGTAAAATCTGAAAAACTTAAAAATCTAAGATGGCGGCCAAGCGTTCGTGTACATTTTATAAACTATCATTATCACATAATGGTTTTGTTACGATTATCATTTCTGAAGATTCTAGTCTATGAGTATTTTAAAAGGCTGTTCATTCTTTGTTTTATGAAAAGTATTTTTTAGACCAAGGAGGAGTTTACCGCAATATCAATTTGTTAAGTGTTCTACTAAAAAATCGACCCTACCTCTTTCCTGGCAGTAATATTTTGCCTGCCAGCACTTTGAACGAGTCTAGAGAGTTCCGCCCGGCGACTTTTTAAGCACTGTAGAAAGAGCTCCTCAAGTTTTTCAGCATCCCGGCTGAGGCAAGCTCCATATGCGAACGGGCTCTCTATTACCTTGCTAAACGCACACCAAGAGTCGTTGAACAGATCTCTTCTGTATGCTGCCACATTTCCATCTAAAATTACGCTTCCTACGTCTCCTGAGTTTAAGCTTTGTGCTAGGGCCGTTATGTTGTCATAAATCACACCTGAAAATTTGCAAACACTTTGTCAAAGAACTTCCAACACTACCAAGGTATCCTTATAGTTTTGTCAACTCAGTTAAGATTATATAGACCTTAAGAAACAAGGACGCCGCCGATGACGGTAGAAAACAATAGTGAACACAATAGCTGCACACTTGAATGCACCGTGCAGGCTACATCCACGCCGTCGTCTTGAAATTTACAACGTGAAAGGTTCAATTTTTGAAGTTTTTGTGACTACGAGAACGACCTACAGAAAATTTCGTCAATCTTCAATTACAATTAAGAGGGAAACTTTTATCTTTTTCTGCTGAAGAAGCGTAACTCGGACCAAAGAGAAAACAAACTAGCCATATACGTGATTGAAAAAGAGCAAGCAAGAAGTGAGTTTTCTGTAAGTCGTCGTCATGAACGTTCGGTTGGCCTCTAACGGTCGCAATTACTCCATTGAACGAGGCTCCTGTCTTGAGGTCTTAAGCTTTTAATTCAATAAAATGGTTTAGAATTAGGAAATCCTTTGAGGCAAATGTGCAAAACATGCATGAGACTATTTGCACCTTCCTCTTTTTTAGGTTAGGTTCGAACACTTCAAACACATATAACAATACAAAAAATACAATGTACGCAACACAACATAACACAACTCAACACAATACAATACAATACAGTAAAATACCATACAATATAATATGATATGATGCCATACCATACCAAAGCAAACCATACAATACAACACCATACTAAGTCATACATACATACCATACCATACCATACCATACATTCCATACCATACCATACTATACCATACAATACAATACAATATCCATTAAACAAATCTAAAATAGCTAGTAAGAATGATTAAAATAAGCACGCCAATTTTTTGCATTTTCATTCACGTATGGTCAACAAAGATTTTTCTGTGTGCTTTTGAGCATTTTACATTTTGCACTAAAACCTGAGCTCACCTGATCCCCTAACTTTTCTGGCCACATTCACATAATAATCCTCAGGCGTGTCTCGAATTACACCAACAGTTTTTCCAGGGTTAGATTTTATCGTTTCTTCGATCACCGTTACTGACGTTGTTGCTGTAATAGCGCTCACCAATAACCCGTTTAATTTGACACCATAAAGAAACCAAAATATTGCCAAAATTCGACCGAGGTAGGACTTAGGGTAGCGGTCACCATATCTGTGCATTACAAACAGTGAATATCTTGTTAAGTCTTTTTCGTAGAGAATAAGAATTTAGCATTAACTTTAGTTTCCTAGACTTAAAAACTTGACAAAATATTTTTCAGTCTCCGTTTTCCAACAGTTGTCATTATGATGAAAGACCATCAGATAACATTTGCTAGTTTTCCTTACCCAACAGTTGTCATTATGGTAAGGTACCATCAGATATCCTTTGCTAGTCTCCCGTACCCTAAAGATGTCATTATGACAAGGTACCATCAGATCCCATTTGCTAGTATCCTTTATCCAACGGTTTACATTATGATCAGATACCAACAAATATTATTTGCTAGTCTCCCTTACCCAACAAATGTCATTATGGTTAGATACCATCAGATATTATTCGCTAGTCTCTCTTACCCGAGAGTTGTCATTATGATAAGATACCTTCAGATATCATTTGCTAGTCCCACTTACCCAACAATTGTCATGATCGAAAGATACCATTGGATATCATTTGCTAGTCCCTCTTACCCAAAGGTTGTCATTATGGTAAGATACCATCAGATATCATTTGCCAGTCTCTCTCACCCAATAGTTGTCATGATGGAAACATACCATCAGACATCATTTGCTAGTCCTTCTTACCCAAAAGTTGTCATTATGGTAAGGTACCATCAGATATCATTTGCTAAAAGACACCATCAGATATCATTTTTTTATCTCCCTTACCCAACAATTGTCATGATGGAAAGACACCATCGGATATAATTTGCTAGTCCCTCTTACCCAAAGTTGCCATTATGGTAAGGTACCATCAAATATCATTTGTTAGTCTCTCTTACCAAACAATTGTCATGATCGAAAGTAACCATCGGATATCATTTGCTAGTCCCTCTTACCAAAAGGTTGTCATTATGGTAAGATACCATCAGATATCATTTGCCAGTCTCTCTGACCCAATAGTTGTCATGATGGAAACTACCATCAGACATCATTTGCTAGTCACTTTTGCCACACAGTTTTTATTATGATAAGATACCATCAGATATCATTTGCTAGTCTTCCTTACCCAACAGTTGTCATGGTAATAAAAGACCACCATATACTATTCCCAGCGCCTTTGACAAACGAGTTAGGAAAAAATTCCTCATTGCTTCGAAGTTCCTGCAAAGAGAACATTTGCAATTTTAGTAATTTCTAGCAATTTTTGTGCAACAAATTGTAACTGGGATTTTTCGCGTTTTTTTTAATGCTGTCGTCGTCTGTTTTTTTACCAATAACCAAATCATCATTACTGTACTCGTACATGCTGGAACGTACATGCTGTTTTCTCTTTTCACCCACGGATGGCTAGTTTGCGTTTCCTTCTGTCCGAATTATGCTTTGTGAATAGAAAAAGATAAAAGGCAAGTGAAGATTAATTTTTCTAAGTCGTTCTCGTTATCGTTAAAACTTCAAAACTGCGCTTTTCACGTTGTAGTTTTCAAGTCGACGGCGTGCAGTTGACCCGCACGTTGCAGCTATTGTTTTCACTAATGTTTTCTGCCGTCCTCGTTTCTCAAGATCCCTAATAACAAAATTGTGTAAAACAGCGTTTACCAACCAAAAACCAAAGTAGTATTCCAGCAAGCACCATCCATACAACATACATCACAAAATATGGCCAGCAGCTGAACAAAGCTGATGTCATGGTTTTCACAAGAAACTCCGGTCCCTTGATTTTCTTTATCAAGATGAAACCAGGTAGTTCTAGTATTGGAACACAGCTAAAGCCTTTAAACCTGTTGTTCCCTTTAGGAAGTGCCAATGGTATAACCATTCCCATCCCTCGAGATCCGATTAAAGCCTCGACAACTGCCGGTCTGTGCTTTCTCTTTGGTGCTGCTAACGCTAGCGGCGATGAACGAAACTTGATATCTGTGTGTCCATGTGAAGGGCAAACACCACACACATTCTTCACTATGTATGAAAGAAGCTTAGGAATGATTCCACTTGGTGATCCATTGATTACAATTGTATAGGGAGGATAAACCAACCAATCAGTGTTCAACTCTCTGGGACACCGGCACGTTTCTGTTGACAATCAAAAAAAGCTAGGAACATGCATTTTGTATAGTAAATTACAAGATCCATTGTGCCATTTTAAACATGGAAATTAAAAGTTACAGTTGATATCATCGGATTGACTATCTTAATAATAAAATTAGACCATATTTTTCTTTGCTTTCTTATCTCCAGTCTATCAAAAATACGAAACTTACCTACAAGGATGGTTTTGCTCTTTATTCGAGCTTTGTTTTTAGCAATTGGTGTTACAGTAATGTTGTAGGTAGTAAATGATTCCAGTTCTGTTATTTCAACCATGGTAGAACTATCATTCAGTAAAAGATCCTTTATGGTTGTGTTTAGGACCGGAAAAGACGCAACCTGATGTGCCTTATACGAAATGTGGTACCCGGAGAGGGGAGTCTGTACTTTCTCCCACTGGATGAGCAAAGATGTTGCACTGGTATTCATTTTGTTTGATGTCAGCTTCGTTACAGAAAAATCTAAAATAAAGAGCTCAATGTAAGCGAAAGTTGTTGGTTACGACAATAAGTATGTTCTTCAACTACTTGATGCTTTATTAGTCTTGAATTAAGAACCAAATGCTTGGAATTGAATGTATTTGAATCCTCCTTTATTTATTACTATGGTCACAGATGCTCCAGCTAATGCCTACTGGTGTGTTTATGAGTTCTCGTTATACTAATTTCTCTGAAATTAATTTTATTAGTTCTTTAGGAGAATTTCATACCCCATCTTAGAGAGTTTGTGATGGTTATTGATATTCTCAAACCCTAACCAACTTATTTTTCATGTAAGAGGAATTTAGATATGACGAGCGCAGTAAGAGTGAAAGGGTAAAATATACTTGTACGACATATGACTCAATCAACTAAAAGTTGAAATGTTGAACTCCGCCAAGGGAAGTTTGGGGAGCTGGTATCTCGATAATCACGTAAAACCTTCTGACAAAGGACTAAACAATTAAATGTTAACTTTTTTGTGTCTGACTTCATCGCCGCTTACTTGAACAACTTGCTTAACAGAGAGCTAGTTTGTTTCTGTTGGGTTTTTTTTCAAACTTGACAGAAAAAAGTTGGCGAACGAACAAAAAAACTTTCACAACAAACCTTTAGACAAGATTACAACTTGTGATGACATAATAAGGGTTTTTTTGGTCGAGGATGGCTGGATACCAGTCACTTCAGTTATCAAATCTGGTATGGTGGAAATAGATCTACTTTGCAATGGGGTGTGTTGCTGTGATGACATCGTTTGGGGTTCTTTGCTCAAGGATGGCTGGATTCTTGTCACTTCAGTCATCACATCTGGTATGGTGGAAATAGATCTACTTTGCAATGGGGTGTGTTGCTGTGATGACATCGTTTGGGGTTCTTTGCTCA
>JAOBRD020385022.1:0-19740 GCA_027575215.2 Hydrozoanthus sils
CACTGGAAGCTGTAAGATTTTGCCTTTATATGATGTCGTAGGAAGTTATATCTTCTAACAATTTTTTTTGTTTCTTTAACAGCCGTTGAAAACAATCATATGGCTCACTCGTTACCAAAGTAAGTCGACCATTTGGAAACTTTGCACCATCAAACGTTTCGTTTAAGCTAGACCCTTTCTTAACTAGTTTAAAACAATTTGAAAATTGACTTTATGTTTTATATAATTTTCTTAGTTGATCAGTAATTTTCCTTCTTTGTCCCGGCAGAAAATTCTTCGGAGTTCATTTTTAATGGAATCGTTAAACAACTCAAAGACTAACTATACAAAAGGCTTAAGATAGTGGCCAGTCATTAAACTGTGGTGGGCCAAAAAGTTAGTCTTGTTTGATGAAGGCTTTGCCATCATTTTTGCTTCATTTGACAAAGCATATGCATTTTACATGAACAGCTTTCGTTCTAAATGTAAGTAAGAAAGATCGTGAACATCTCCCTCAGAAGAGAATTTTAAATCGCTTTGTCTGATTTTCTTCCCTAATTAGATAACGCGTTGGATTTGAAATTAAAGTCGAGCTTGTCATTTTATTTCAGTGAGTATATGAACAGTGAGCTGGTAGAGTCCACAAGCACTCTCACAAGAACAGAGAGCAGTAAATCGCGAGTTAGTCAGGACACATCACACAGCACTGAATCGGTAGGTGTATGGTAAACTCCTCAAGGATGTAAGACCTTGCCATGCTACAATCGTACTAAGCTAGCTCGACTCTGGCACGAGTCAAGGTGCCTATGAAACAAAATATTTAGTTGCATCAGTGGAAAAACCTTTCTAAAAGAGGTATAGCAGTGAAAATCTTTTATGGTTCTCGAGATATTAATTTTTATTGTTTACAACTAATGACATCACTAGTGGCGTCTAAAGCAAACCTCAATTAGCTTGAGCGTCATGTAGCACGGGTCAGCTTGTCTTGCTACCCGACTATCGCGTGGGTTGTTTCAAATGCCATGCTAAAGGCGTGGTAAATTCGGCATTTGAAACAGGCTTGATGAATCAAAGTTTCATAAACATGGTAATCTTGGCGTAATTTTGCATAATTTTTTGTTTCTCGAATAAACGTCAAAGCCTTAACAGGTTAATTTTTTAAAAAATTTCTGACTTATTAACTGAAATTGGGTTAGCTTAACCTCCATTTACCTCACCGGTAAACACGAACTGTTGGAAACCCCACATTTCTATTCAAAGACTTCATATTGTTCATATTCCTGTACACTATGTTGTCCTGTTAGCGAATAAATATTAAGCATTGTGTTACAAGATTTGTAAAAGGCTTTAGAGCAAATAGATTTAGATTCTAATTTGGATTGTTTTTCTTCAAGACAATATCGGGTGGAGATGTACCGGGAGTTGATGAAATTGACGCACAAATATCAGATGTTAATCCAACTACATATAAATGGAATAGGGTAAGTATATGTTGTCCTGGCTCCCGCGAGCGAAACATTGTACCCGAACATCAAACACTTGCAACTTACATTCTCACAGCAAAGCGTGCGCCCTTGAGCTGGCTGGAGAAAAAATTTGTCTGAAAAGAACTGGCATATTTTTCTGCAAGTTACTGAACTGACTTCATGAGAACATGAGTGCATTTGTTTCAGTGCCATCTGGGAACTGTTATATTTCTTTCATATTTTCTCTGCGTTCATACCTCGAGATCAGTTGCTCGTAACCATATACGCCGATATTTAAGACATTGAAATAAATTTTAAATAAACAGTTAAGTCGGCTTAATTAAGTTTCTTTCTAAAGATAAATGTAAACTTTTCCAGATAAAGCTTTTATTCGTACACAAACTCATATCATACACAGTAAACTTGAAATTTAATTTATGGGAGGATTTAAACTTTATTGTTAAGATAAAAAAGACGTTCAAGTTATTAATTTTGAAACATAGCATAAAAAAAACAGTTCGTCACAAGAGACTATTTCTTCAAATTAAAATTTAAAGTACATTTGAGAAAAAGGAAAACAATTTTTAGGCTGCAAAACATACTTCGTTCATTTCTGATCATCTGCAGTTGTAGCTGGGACTAAATTTACATACAAAAAGTTAGCTACGGTAATTAATTTATTCAAGAATTAAAGTCTAATTGTACTTGCCTTAATTAATTACCACAGCTAACTCAATAAGCAGTGTATGTAAATTTAGTCCCAGTTACAACTGAAGATGTTCAGACATCACCGAAACATGTTTTGCAGCCTAAAAAACGTTTTCCTTTTCCTCAAATGTATAACAAGTCTGCTTCTTTTACGTTCTTTTGAAAATTTGAATAACATTTTAAAGCACGTATCATAAGTTCACAGGCTAGATCAAATCTAGTTTTTCCCTAATAGCATAAGATTTACATTGAATCGTAAAAACAAGTTAACTTACGGTTAAACCTCTAAAGAAAGCCATACGATTTAAAATCGTAAACTGACTTAAAATCTCTTGATAATTTGCTCCAACAATATAAAAAATTAAATTTATTATATACTGCCGTTACACATATACTTTCAGTCACCGGTAACCATAGAAACGTATCTTCATTCAACAACAGCTCAGTCCATCAGGAGTGTCTATACATGTCATATACCGCTTGCTAAAACGTTCCTTATATTTTGCAGATAAATTAACTAATTGTAAAATGCTCTGTTATGCTAACGATAACCGTATGGTTCTGTTCAATCTGTGTAATGCTCCCAGGCACTGAAGAGCTTTGGCAAAGCGTACATGCTCTGGGATCTGCATGTGAGTAACGACGAGACTGGCCTAACTTTCCTTTTGAACAAATATGGAGTAAAAGTAACACTTGGTAAATTAAATAAAATTAAAATGCTGTTTGTGTAAAAGAAAGTCCCTTTGTGGCAGCGCAAGGTTTGTGTGGAAATGTCAGTTTTTTATTTGAAGGTACAAAATTCTGGGCTGTTCCATTTTACGGTGGAATTTTAGTTACAAAGGTTCTGTTAGAACAAAGATTCTGTTTTCAAGGGTTTCTCTTCCTGCATTTCTTGGGGATCGTTGATCTTCTGGTAGCACAGTCCGACCCAGTCTGGCATACCTCTAGTAAGCGACCACTTTTCAAAGTCCCGAGGTGGCCGGTTTATAGAGGCTGGACTGCATGTATTTATGATTGAATGGGTGATTTTTTTTCTTTTTGTCGAAAGAGCAAGACTTTTACTATTTTAGTACATATTAAAAATTTAAACTTAACCAGAATCAACTGAAATGCCGTAGACACTATGCATAAATGGCGGCGATTTAAATGATCTTTTGTCTGGATTCAACTGATTAGCGCAACTAGCCTCATTCTTGAGTTAAGTTTCAAAAGAATTTGTTACGCAAAAATAAGGCTAGTTGCGCTACTTTGAAAGGAATTCAAATCGTCGTCATTTGTGCATAGGGTCTAGTTGGCTTATGTTTATCGGCAAAATGACTAAACTTTTTATTTAAGGCCGATGTCTTGGTCTTGGCTTACATGATTCCATTGTTTTGCCCTCTGTAGCAAAGGCAAAGCCTTATGTCCGAATGGGAAATCCCACTGAAGGATTTAGAATTGTATGATGTTATCGGAAAGGGAAGATTTGGCAAAGTTTATAAGTAAGTAAAGTTTTTGCCGTTCCAACTTGTTGTGCATACGTTTTTTCCCGCCAATGGAGTAGGCACGCGTGTCTTTTTCCCGCCAATGGAGAAGGCACGCGTGCCTCTTTCCCGCCAGTGGGTTGCTAGGTGGATTCTGAATTGTTCTGTGATGTTAAGGTTACTCAAGAAGTGTGTGCAAGTGTTTCCATGTCTGTTTTGGTAATATAAGAAATTTTATTTTTATTCGTAAAGGATGTAGTGTGCTTAAAGTACCTATGAAATGAAAAGTATTATTATCTTAGTGGATAGACCTTGCTAAATGAGGCATAAGAGTAAAAAATTTTGCCGAAATCATTAAGTGATGACTCATTGACGTACAGGCAAATTGTCAGTTTTTTGAAATCTGCTTCCAATCCAACGAAACAAACAATGACAATGAAAATTAATAACTACTCTGACATCAGTCAAAGTTCGGCTTGAATTCATCCAAAAGGTTATGGGTTTGCAGCAGATTTTAAAAAATTGAAAATTGGCCTGTACATGCAGTGATGTCACCACTTGAAAACATTAATTGTGAATATCTCGAGAACCATAAAATATTTGGACAAAATTTTTCCACAGGTCTATCCACTGAAATAACAAAATATTTCATTTCGTAGGCACTTTAAGATTTGAAGTTGATCATGGCTTGTTAAAGTGTAGGCACATTTGATTTTACAACTTGGGAAATGCTAGTTTGCTCGTTTAGTTTGATTTGTGCTCATTTTAGCTGTTGTTTTTTGTTTTTAATGTAATGTTCACACTTACGGTAATCTGCCAACCCAGGCGTATGTCTGTGTTTTATCTTATCAACTGGACCAACTTTTCAAAACGCCATGTGATCTTTCTTAAGGGGTCGATGGCACGGAGAAGTAGCAGTTAAAATGGTGGAAATAGAAAATATAACTGAAGAACAGCAAAATGCTTTCAAATTTCAGGTAAGATCGAAACTGTATGTGCGTTTGTCAGTTAGCCCTTCTCATAGCAGCGTTGCTTTAACGCGTATATTTTTAAACTCGTTAGGTTACGACATTCCGTAAAACTCGACACGAGAATCTCATCTTGTTCATGGGGGCATGTATGGAATCGCCAAAACTAGCAATAATTACAAGGTAAGAAGGGTATTTTATTTTTTCCAAGATTTATCACAACCCTCCAAGTTGCGACCATTTTAGCATTAAAATATGGGTATATTGGCGATATGATTTTGAAAAGAGTCGTAAAGTTTTGCAAACCGCAGGAAAATAATTGAGTACAAAAGGGCCTTAATATATTTTTTTAAAAAACTTAAAATCTAGCGGAATAGATAAATATAACATCAGTAAAGATTACTTTCTAATCGTTATGAAACATCATCGAAACACAATCCGAAGCCTGAAGGTTTTGTTCAACTCCAGCGAGTCTGTTGCCTAACACATGACGTTTAAACGTTGTGTCATGTGACAGTTAGCACGTAGTATTGTGGTACACTTGACTTCGTTTTTTTGGTTTTGGTCACGTGAAAACGAAGACGTGCGTTTGTTGCCAAACTGGTGGCTTTAACTGTACAATTATAACGTAGCTTGGTTTTTATTTAATTTTGGAATCAACCATTAAGGTTTGCTCGGGTTTAGGAACTCGATGACAAGAGAACCACGCAATTGCAATTAAATGGTTTTTAATGTGAATAAATGCAATATCAAATTGTCGTAAAACCGACAGCTGTATGGTTACCAAACACATTTAATAGCAACTAATAACTCTGTGTTCCTCTGGCTTAACAATCAGCTCTTAACTAAAACTGAAAAATGTATAACCGTTGACAAAATGTATTTTTGACGCCTTATATTTTAGCTTCATCGTCTTTGTGTTTCGAGGTGGGGGGGGAGGACTTAATAGAGCATTTACGGCAGATCCTTGTTTGTTGGGTTTGTCGCCGCTTGAAAGTAAACTGTTATTGTATTAATCGTGATGTTTATTGTATTTTTAACCCAGTTTTTGCCGAGGCGCCTCGCTCTATACACACATTCACATCAGGAAGGACAAGTTTCCTCTGCCTCGCATGGCGCAAATACTCACTCAGGTCGCACAGGTAAAAGATTTAAAAATCTCATTTCTCTTAAATCTATTTACAATAATTTTGATGAGACTTATAAATAGATGAATGAAAGTGTTTTGTTATCACGAGTTGTATGTTTGACGAAGTCGTTATTAAAAGTATACAAAGATGAACTAACCGCTTTCATGCTGTTTGCACAACTTTAAGTTTTAAATCCTTTTAACCGGCTTGAGAATTTATCAGTAATATGGCCCGTGGACACTTGGTTATTGCAAAAATGATATCTTTGACTAGTGTCTCGTAAACTATCATATTGAAGATATATTTGCCTGTTGACATAATGTCCCTTAAACTCGAGTATCGAGGATACCTTTGACTGTGGTAGTTTTTGTTAGGACGAAAGGCTCGAAAACTCGGGCGCCATATTGAACGAGTGAAAGAGACTGGGGAAAATAATTAAGGACAGGTACATATGCTCTTCTCCCCAGTTTCCCCTCGCATTCGTCCAATATGGCGCCCGAGTTTTTGAACTTTCATCGTAACAACAAGATAGCTAGTTACACAGGCTGTAGCACTGTGGTATTCCCAGGTATCGAAGGGTATCTTTTGAAAAACCCTTGGATACTGGTGTATTGTAGCTATTGAGTTGTGGGGACGGTGCAACTCCGATATAAGGAATTTCCCGTTTTAAAGAAGCAATTTTGGGGTCCGGCAAAATTACAGTAACTTGTATCGGCAAAGACCGCGATATAGCGAACCCCGGTATAACGAACCAAGTTTTTGGGTCTCGAGGCCATTTTTACGTCGATATAACGAAGTTGGAAAACAAGTAAAGTATTTGGACATACATCACGTGTCATCGCTAGTTTTTTGTCAGTCATCAAAACCCCGGTATAACGAAGTTTTTCGTGTTTTTTTTGGTAATCTCGTTGTATCGGGGTTTCGTTCATAACGAACCCTCGTTAAAACGAAATAAATTGTCCAGTCCCGTGGCACTTTGTTATATAGGGGTTCGTTTATTACGAACCCCCGTTACAACGAGAAGTAAATTGTCCGGTCCCTTGACACTTCGTTATATCGCTGTTGCTTTGTACCCCGCCTTACTCTTAGTGTTTGTAAATATCCCGTATATATCCTTTGCTTCACCAGGGGATGAGCTATCTTCATTCAAGAAAGATTGTTCACACAGATTTGAAGTCGAAAAACGTGTTTTTGGAGCCAAACTATTTACTGGAAATGACTAACAAAGTTGTCATAACAGATTTTGGCCTTTTCAACGTCGCAGAATTGATCACCAAATCCGAGAGGTAAGGTGACGAATGAAGAATGGTTAAATTTGTTAAGCCTGACTTGATGGGCTGGCTTGCTTATTCTAAATGCCATATTTTTCGTATGAAATGAATGAAGTGCAATCACCCAGATTGGCTTGTAGTATAAATTTTTCAAATCAATTTCTGGAATTTTGAATCTTATTACTCGACAGACGTTTCGACCAAACCCACAGGTCTTCATCTGTAAAGTAGGAACGGAGGAGAGGTCCAGTTTCCTATTGCGCAACAGCGAGAGAGAACCGTCTTCCCCCTCCCCCCTTTCTGTTCAGGGTTGGGTCCTCCCTCCTTTCCCATATCGCTTTGATATGTTACTTAAGTTCGGCAAACTGTAGTTGCACATTTTCTTGTTCTCAGTTTTGCCCCAACTAGCATCTTTTCCTTGCTCTTTTACCTGCTCAAATTCTAGTCGCTTTCGTCTTGCTCTTTTTGTTGTGTTCTTGCTTTTACTTTTCCTCCCACCCTTGATCATTCTCTTGGTCAGTTTTACTCTTTCTTTTCTAGATTAAATTTCTAGCTCGTACCAATTTTTGGAAGATTTGATATTCGATTCACAGGAGTAAAAGTGGGGGGTGTAATCGGAAAAAAAATGAAAAAACAATGATGATGCAAAACCCACTTAAATGACCAATCAGTGGATAGACCTATCTAAACGAGGAATAGCGGTAAGAAAAAAAATTGTCAAAATCGTTTATGGTTATTGAGATATAATGGTTATGGATCGACAGCAGATTTTTAAAAAATGCAAATTTGCATGTCACACTTTAGACGTCATCAGTTAAAAAAAATACTAAATGTTAATATTTCAAGAACCATAAAAAATTTTGACTGGATCTTCAACACTTCCTCATTTAGCAAGGTCTATCCTCTGAGGTAAAAAAATGGTTCATATTATAGGGACTTTAAACGAAAACTCAAAGCTCACAAGCTCGCTACATATTAAGAAACATTACTCAAATACCTCTGCTTTGCTCGTTTTTTGATTTTTTTTGTTTTTTTGTGCTTGTGTACCTGTCAGTTGTTCATTTTTCCTTCACTCAACAATTAAGCCTTAACCAAAATTGCGTACTTGTCTATGATCGAAAAAGTTGTCGTTGAAAGTTTTAAGCGCTTCCAAGCTAGAATGGCCCTGCCATTCCAGGGCGACCGTACCCACAAACTGATGTTCATGTATACCATGGCTACCACCTCCAAATGTTACAGTTCTTATATAAGATATCTATTTAATTTTGGTTCTCTAGATATCTACTTAACTTTGGAACTGTAAACTGTATTCAGGGTACAGAGAAAGGACTGTTGTTTTTGTTGTGTTTATCCATGTGATTATTATTGTGCCTTCGTTCTTCTCTGTCTTGTGCCCGTTTTTGTTGTTCCTTTATCAGTTTGTTTCTAGTACTGATGATTTTCTTCGTCCTTTTCAGTAATCTCCCTATTACCTTCACCTTCGTTTTTCGTCTTTTTCTTTGTTCGTGTATAATCTTGTCGTATATTTTCATCTTCTTTTAAAGTAAACTAAATCTTCTCTCTTCCCTGTTATTCGCGGCAGACCTGGCTGGCTGAAGCTTCCCCGTGGGTGGCTGTACTACCTTGCTCCAGAGCTCGTACGTCTATTGTCACCGTACCAAGATGCCCCGGATTCTGAAAGCTTCACTTACGCAACAGATGTTTACGCATTCGGGTAAGTAACAAGACTTCGTTTATTCACTGGACATTAGTTTGATAGTTTTATTCACTTTATTAAATTTTCAACCTCGGATACTATTATTCTAACGTTCTGATTCGTTCACTCAATTTCGGTTATCAGTTCATACACCGAATTGACCATATATGGAAACTGGCTGTGAATACTGCGTCTCTAGCGTTCTGATTGGTTCACTCAATCTCGGTTATCAGTTCATATACCGAATTGACCATATATGGAAACTGGCTGTGAATATTGCGTTTATAGCGTTCTGATTGGTTCACTCAATCTCGGTTATCAGTTCATGTTTTCATGTTAAGGTGTAAGATTTGTTTCTTTAACAATACAAAAGATAGTTTCAAGTTTAAGAATATATTACAATCACTGGGTTTACAATTTCTCTCAGTAGTTTAATGTTAAGACAGTTTAAAAAGAAACCACTAGTCTTATTTTTTTTTAAATAGCTCTTGTTGTTGTATAAATGTTTTGATTTGCAAATTAAGTTAGTTTTCCTTCTGATTATGTTGACCTTTAGAACCCTGTGGTTCGAGATGTGTTCCGGTGGATGGCCATTTAAGAAGATTACGCTAGAGTCCGTTATATACCAGGTTGGCAAGGGTCTCAAGCAGTCGCTAGCCCATCTCGAACTGAATACGGAAGTCAAGGTATCGTGGTTTAGCGATGAACGTCCAATAATCAATCAATCAATCAATCAATCAATCAATGAATCATGTCTATTATGCCGTTTAGCATGTAGTGTAGCAACAAAGGCACTTCACCCTTGGCTGTTCTGGGCCAGCTTCTGAACGGTCCCCCAGTTGTGACGGAGAGTCTTGAGCATCCCTTCCACAGTTCGTCGCCAGGTTATCCTTGGTCTTTCTCTATTCCGTTTTCCCTCTGGCGTCCAGTGGAAACTGTACGATCGTTATGCTAGGATCTTCGCGGTTGTGTACGTAATTTAAGCAATTGCAAAAAACAAGCCTGAAAAAATCCTTCTGGCTTCAATGGGATTCGAACCTGTGACAGCT
This sequence comes from Hydrozoanthus sils, assembly GCA_027575215.2. Classification (NCBI taxonomy): domain Eukaryota; kingdom Metazoa; phylum Cnidaria; class Anthozoa; order Zoantharia; family Hydrozoanthidae; genus Hydrozoanthus; species Hydrozoanthus sils. The sequence continues at coordinate 9,731 of JAOBRD020385022.1, forward strand.
GCAATACCGATGCAGTGCTCAAACCAACTGAGCTATGAAGCCACATCTGTTGGGAGCAGGTCATTTTTAGTAGGTACATTTATACCATTTGACGTTGTACAATATCTACTATGATTGGTACCGCGGTTAAAGTATGGTGGTTTTACGATGATAGTCAAGTAAAAGCATAGACAAATAAAGATAATGGGACTAAGCAACGAGGACGATCGGCGGCGATGACGGCAGAGAACAATAGTGAATACAATATCTCATCATCTCACGGCGAAGATAATTTATTTATCACATAATATTACAAGTGAATACAATAGCTGCACGTTGGAATTGAAAATTACGGTCCCCCAGTTGACGTTGTACAATATCTACTATGATTGGTACCGCGGTTAAGGTATGGTGGTTTTACGATGATAGTCAAGTAAAAACATAGACAAATAAAGATAATGGGACTAAGCAACGAGGATGGTCGGCGACGATGACGGCAGAGAACAATAGTGAATACAATATCTCATCATCTCACGGCGAAGATAATTTATTTATCACATAATATTACAAGTGAATACAATAGCTGCACGTTGGAATTGAAAATTACAACTTGAAAAGCTTAATTTTGGAGTTTTTGGTGGTCACGAGATAATTGTCTGTTCTCCTTTTCTCTTAGGACACGCTGTCGATGTGCTGGGCTTTTCAGCCAGAAAGGAGGCCGAACTTTGGTGCGCTACTCAAGTCCTTGGATAGACTGCCTAAGAAAGCACGACTTCAACGAAGTCCATCCCAACCGTGTACAGTCGGCCGACTTCCTGAAGCTCTAATGTGAGACCAAATTATTGAAGTGTACCCCTTAAATGAAAAGCATTAAATGGTGAGTCGTCTCTGTGACACTTGTCGACTGTGAGGCAAAGTATGGTTCGGATTGCACATCCTACGTGATCGGTATACATCAAATCTACGTCATACACCAACCCACTTTAATGTGCTTTTTAGTAGTCATCGCAACATCTTAAGCTTGTCGGAGAGACACAATTTGTAACAACAGCTGCTGACAACACAGGTTATGAGCTTGAATCGAACTCTAGGTTTGGCTGACACTGTGAGTAATAAGCTTTCCTGGATCCTTCGTTGGTAAGGCTGTCACTGTGAGCAACAACTGCAAACGGCAGCATTGGAAGTTTCCTGAATCCACCTGTTGGTGCAGCTGTCACTATAAGTAATAAAGGAAACTGGCACCATTGCAAATTTTCTTAGATCCACCTGTTGGTGCAGCTGTCACTATGAGTAATGACTGCGACTGGCACCATCGGAAGGTTCCTGGTTCCACTTGTTGGTGTGGCTGTCACTATGAGTAATAAATGAAACGGGCACCATCGAAAATTTTCCTAGATCTACGTGTTGGTGCAGCTGTCACTGTGTGAAGACTGCAAACGGCACCATCGGAAGATTCCTGGATCCACCTGTTGGTGCGGCTGTCTCTATGAGTAATAACTGAAACGGCACCAACGGAAGTTTTCTGGATCCACCTGTTGGTGTGGCTGTCACTATGAGTAATATCTGAAACGGGCACCAACGGAAGTTTTCTGGATCCACCTGTTGGTGTGGCTGTCTCTATGAGTAATATCTGAAACGGGCACCAACGGAAGTTTTCCTGGATCCACCTGTTGTTGTGGCTGTCACTATGAGTAATGACTGAACCATTAAATAGGGAGTTACCTTGGTTCGATCTGTTGGTGCGGCTGCCATTGTCAGTTACAATTCTAGGCAGCATCAAGTGAGTTGAACACAGATTGTACTATCTATTTAACATGCGCTATCAGTAGCGGATAAAACTGACAAATTGTTCTTCCATTCCGTTCAACGAAAAGACACAGTTTGTAGAGACGACATTTGAGCTTTTATCACGTTCCTTCAAAAGACGCTGTTAGTAAATGGAGTAATACGAGGTCCTGGTTCAACGTAAACAGAAAAAATTGTTTGTCGTTCGAATGGAAGCATAACTGAAATGGCACATGGCTTAAAAACAGCAGAGATTCATAGCTGTTTGTTATTTAACAAACCCTTTTATTGCTGAAACAACAATTTTTTACGAGTCAATTCATTTCAAGCGTGAAGAGAATGGATCAGTTCATCAACCCTTTGTAATATTAAATAATACTATTTTTTAAACAAGACCATTTGTGGCCAATTGAATTATTTTTATTTTGCCTTTGTTTGACATATGATAAACTGTTTCAGCAAGTAAGTAGAAAATTTTGGAAACCTCGTTTGTCAAATGCTTTGTAAATAATGTTCATTTCGACAACAGAAAATTAGAGTAGTCGCATCGCAGAATGAAGAAGATTTCAAAGTGTATGTGGAGCTATCAGTGCTGCTCTATACCTTAAATCGCAAATAAACAAACTGATCTGGGACTCATCACCAAACCAACCGGATCACAGTTGTTGGACACTTACAAGACCAGTTCATACCCCAAACCACTCCCCACCCCATCCTCTAACAGGCGGATTTCAACTGACGTAATGTTTTCAAATCGAAACACCTTCAAGACTTAAAACAAAGAGACTTTTGTCTCCATCACCAATTAAATAACAGTTTATTCATTTAAAATAATGACTGAAATCTCCTATACTTGACTACACAAAGTAGATGATTTCAACTTTTATCAGAAAACGCCGGAGTTCCAATCAAGCTCTTCCAATCCACCGTATGATTTTCGATTACACAAAAGAAAAGGTCAGAAAATGTGTGTGTGTGGGGGGGGAGGGGAAGCTATCCCTTTTTTTCCGTAGTTCAACTACAGGTAGCCCCAAGCTCAAAGTGAGTGTATAATTATTGAGTTCTCGACCAGCTGCAAATACCTTAAGTTCTCTTTTAAGTCCCCCCCCCTTTTTTTTGAGTCAAAAATTTATTAAGACCCCCCCCCCCCACTATAAAAGCCCCTCGGGCAATTTCCGCGCTCCTTGTTATTCCATACAAATAACCATGAATCTATCAGCCATGGCGAAACGAAGAAGAAGCAAAGCGCTCGTTTCGTTAACAAAGTACCAAATGCACAACTAGAACTCGTTACAATTAGTTGTTTCAAAAAGTTGAGCCTAACGTGTACATGTCAGCTGTATTTGTTGGAGTATTCTATAAAATGACTTTTGAAGTTCATTTACTCTGATATTCAGAATAAAATTGAAAGGAGTTCAACCACAGGTAGCCCAAGCAAGAAGTGAGTGTATGGCCCTTGTCGTGATCGCTATAATTTCCCATACAAAGTCTTATACCCCCGACCGGGGGCTTATTCATTTCAAGCACCTTCGAGGAAGGGGGGGGGGATGGGTTAATAAATTTAACAGAGTATTGTCGGTGTGACTCAATTTCTTTAACTACGTGAAATCTTACTTCACTGCACAAAGTATCATTTAACATGTTTTAAGCCCCCCGGGGGGATATTCCCTTGAAAAGTGGGTAGGGGTGCTTGACGGACCTTTAAGGGTCGAAAATAAGACCCTCCTGTACCCTTTAGGGTCTCCGGCTGATTCCGTGCTTTTTAGGGGCATATTTTTTTGTTTCGAAGAATATTAAAGATCAATAAGGGAAGAAGTCAAAACAATGGTATTTTTGAGGAACCCAATTTTGTCAGGGGAGGTGGTGGGTGGCAGCACGGACCCTTACCCCGCCCCCCACCACTTTTTCAGAGCTCAATTTCTCAAAACCTGGTTTAGGGGTATTGGTTTTTACTGTATTATGGACTCCTCTCCCACAGGGAAGGCGTTGGTGCAAACTTTTTATCAATATCTATTTTATTGAACATTATGTTTGCTCCCGAAATTCAGCCTTTTTGAAAAAAAGGTGGTGGGTGGCGGCACATAATACCCAACCCTCCTAAATTGGGTTTCTAGGAAGTACCATGTTTTGACTTTTCCCTAATTTAAGGGTTGGAAATATAATTTAATTTGAGAATATTATTTGTTACGAACTAAAACGATCCAGTAATATAGCAAACATTGTTTCTCAAAAGCATGGCAAACTTGTTGTCGTACCTTTTAGGGTACAAAATTAGCCTCTGTTAATTTATGCGTACCTTTTAGCGGTTATTTTCAAATCCGTCCGTCATTAAAGCACCCCTACCCACTTTTCAAATAAGTTTTTCCCCCTCGGAGGGAGGGGGGATTGAAGGTACTGACAAGTCATTACACGCCTTTATTTTTGGCGATCTGTGCTTCAAATTGCTCTTGTTTTAATTGTGGTTTTAAGTCGAATATATACTAAGCCTAAGGTATTCGATACATGCATTGGAAAAACTAACTCCAGGGGCAAGTTAAGTATACGTGTACAGCGTGTAATTTGAGGCAACAACAGATAAAAACTTCAAATCATTTCTTACACCTGTTTTGCTAAGTTTAAGGTCAAAGCTCATTTAAGTTTTTGAATAAATCAGCTATCGAGCCCGAGATGTTTTTAACATGTTCTTAAATTCTGGACAATCTGAGCCACGTTTTTGTGATATAGAAAAAAAGTGTGTATAAAGAATTTCGTTTTCGCACTTTTCACGAAAGCTGTTGAGTTATTCTCATTATGATATATCTCGCATTATTCGTAGAGGGTCTTGAGCTTTTGTCATAAACATAAATTTCGCAGTTTTCGCAACTTTCGCAAGGTTTACAGTTTTCGCATTTTTCGTAATTGCATGCATACTCGCGCGTGGTGTTAAGAGTGTACCAAGATGTATGACAGAAGTAATAGTACATAAAGGCGTTGAAGAAACGTCAAGGTAATGAAAAAAAACATCAACAAATCACTGATAGCATTCTGTTGGTATGTATTTCGTAGAAAAAGTATATTGGGTCGGGTCGCTAAGGAGATGGTAGCGTCGTGCGCCTGCATTTGCATATAAAACGGTCAGCGCTTATACCCAATCGCCATTTCGGAAAAATTCTTTTGCCAGATTTCTTCTGTTACGTTCGCACTTTACAGAAGGAAAGCTAAACGAAAGATATGCTTAATCATTAACTCCTTCGTTTCATATGGTTAAAGTATTTTTAAATGCTTTAAAAAGCTATTGAGCTATTTTTAAAAAGCTATTGATCTGTTTTTGCATAACTAATATTGGACGCCGTTGAGGTTTTTGCCGCCACCGGATTTATCAACAAGGCCCAGTAAACGTCGATACATCTAGACAAGCGGCTTTTGTTTCTTACTACAATCTCATGTGGATTCAAGGGCAAAGATGTCAGATTCAAGAGACAGAGTTATAACTAAACTACCATCAGTAAGTTATGTTTAAGACTTAGAAGTAAATCCCTCAGAGTGCCAATGCGGGAGGTTATAACCTATACCTTAATCTGTTCTCTGTATCTAACATCATTAATCTCAAATACTTTGCTCGTAGCCCGGAGTATAATATCGATTGTTTTACCTTTTTTATTTACAGAGTTTGCACTTAAATGCTCGAAAATCATCTCTATGCCCGTTTTATAGTAGTTTTAAACGTGCTTTCTGCAACCTTGAAATTTCATCTAGTATAATTTATAGTATAGCCTCATTTTCCAGGTACGAAGTACTGTACCCGAATGTAACCAACTGCATGTTAACCTTAAACGAAATAGTTTCTACTAAAAAACAAACAGTAACGATGCCCCATATATTCTTACAAGAATCTTGACAAATGCCTGCTAGATGTTGGTGATGTACGCTAAATGAAACCTGAAATCTCAGCCAAAAAGTCGGTTTTAGAAATATACAAATATTGGACTGTGTGTAAAAATCATCAGTCATGTGGTAAGTGGACGGATATATTGAACCAGACTATTGGTGTGCCATAAACAATTATCCGCTCAAGTGAGTATATCGTCAACAGTGTTTTTTGCAATAAAACTACACTAATGTAAAATGTAGGGATTTTCACAGCACTCATATTCTAACATGATTGGCTAAATTTTTGTACTCACCCATACTCCATTGAGCATACAAAGCTACTGATCTTCAGACCAAAATATCAGAAATAAACCTCAATTTACAAGCAACCAAAATTCTCAAAAAGCACTCACTGTTAGGGTTAGGAAAAATAGTTAAGGTTAGGTTAAGGATTATATCTTTTAATTCCCAAAATGAAAATGTGGAGTTTGACAACCATAAACGTGAAGTTCGGTGGCCATTATTGTATGCATGCATAATTAAGTATGGGTGAGTACAGAAACTTTACCCAGTCATTAAAACACTTACAGGACTCACTATTTTTTAATTTAAGAAAAATATTCGTACAGTGTTACTAGTTTATTCATATATATATAGAGATGTCAATAATTTTCTCATGTTAATATTATGTTGGATAGAATTGCTTTTGAATCAGCTAGTTGATTCTTTCTCAGCTTGTGGTCTACTGTAAAAGTATTGTCAGAAAGGTGCTGACTGCCTGCTGATGTCTATACAGTCTGTGCTATCTTTTTATATAATTGTAACTTGTGTGGCCAAAATAGTTTAAAGTTAAGGCCATATAGTCCAGGGGGGAGTACTCCGATTTGAAAAGGGTAGGGATGACCTTTAGAAAAGTCCCAAAATAACCTTAAAAAATACCAAGGCATAGAAATTTTCCACCCTAAAAAGTACTTCGCAGTCTAAAGACTACCCTTAAAATACCAACTGTTGATAGGTGTTGAGTCCCCTGTGTTGCACTGAACATGATAGGCAGTATTAAAATAAAAGTGCACACATTGGTGGATGTTCGGATGACGGACCCTTGTCTTTTACCTTCTTATTCAGTATTCACATTTGCAAAACAGAAGGACTGCAAGCAGTCTAATAGCTGCGTGATTTTCAACCCTAAAATATACCAGGTTCCTACCAGCAACCCCTCCAGGCATATAATTATACCATCATGTGTTTGGAAAGGATTCTTTATAACATGCATAGTTAACTTTCAGCATAATTGCAACAATTGTACAATATGATAATTATTTGTAGCACTAAATGACTTCTAATGTACTTTTCAGAAATGTTCATCAGCACCAAAATATTTTTCATGAATTTAACTTAGTTATACAATAAACGACTGCTACTGTTTCTAAGTATTGATGCCATGATAAAAACAAATTAAAATCTTGTTTTAGCCTCATACTACAGAGGCAGCACCTCACAATAGCTCAAACTTTCATATAAAAACAAGAGAGGCATGTGCATCAGGAAATGCTGGCAGTATAGGGTAAGTAGCTAGATTGTTATAGCCATGCATTTTTATTTCTGAATCATAGCTGTGAAAATATTTTATTTTTATTAGCTTTACCATTTTAATCTAGAATACAAGTCATTTCAAGCAAATGTTTACATTGGCAGGGTCTCTGGAATAGAATTGGCCAACTATTGTGACTCAGCCAGTTGTGTAAAAAGAGGGAGAACAGCAGGGCTGACCTGTAAGGAGGGGGGGGGTGCAATCCTCTCATCCTCCCCCCTTCCACAGGCTGCAAAGGTCCACTTTCCTGTTAACCAATAACCAACTATTTAAAAAAGCAACACCCTCTATGTTTACCTAACCAAAGACTCTATTGAGAGATTTGAAAAAGTGTAAAGATTACTTGGCCAAAAATTGGATTAGGGAAGTGAAAAGATTGAATATTGCCCCAGTTCACCCTAGAGTTTTGCACTGTTGGCACTCCTTTGGTCTGCTTCCTCATTCATCACATCCCCGACCCCCCCTCCCTACCACCACCACAACCACCACAAAAAATCCTGGCTTTGGGCCAGAACAGCACAAGAACAATTGAAAGAGGCAATAAAGTAGCTAGCAAACAATTAGATTGAAGGCAAAACTTTCATTTGGAGGGGTAGAGAATGGTAAATTTGAGACTGTTTGTGGTGGCTTTTCTAAAATCTAAGCCAGAGACTTTGGAAAGCAATAAATAATCAGAGACAGATGTGTTACAAATATATGGAAAATCCTAGACTGAGACCCAAAGTACTGAGACACCAAACAAAGTTCAGCCAAGCTTAAAATTAATGTGTTCAAAAACACCAAAGACATAAACTTTGTTTTGCGCCTTCCATAAACTTTTGACTTGAAAGCCACATAAGGCAATGTTGTTACAAACATGCTACTGCAGAATTTTATAATAAAATTAATAGATAATTTATTCTTTTTTAATACAGTTTGGTTACATGAAGGAACCTGCACTCATTGAATTTTAATTTATTTGTAATAGATTCAAGGTTTCCAAAGTGATAGTGGTGGGAGATGTTGCTGTTGGAAAAACCAGTCTTGTGAACAGGTAATAAATTATTATGAAGATTTATTTATTTAATGTTTATATATTTTATTTACTAATACTGCCGACCCTTCTGGAATGAAGGTTAATAGCCGGGACCAACAGCTTAACATCCCTGTTCACGGACAGTGTATTGAAACAAGTACGACTATACTATGGGACCAGGAACTGGCGGTATTTCTGTATATTGCTTTAAACCTTTAAAAATCTTCTTACGAGGCATTTTTAATGTAAAAACACAGAATAGAACTTTCTCAGTTTCACACTTCAACTGATTCACACTGAAAGACGCATGATATGTTTCTCAGTTGTTCCTTGAGCTCTAGAGTGTGACATCATTGCCAAAATACAAAAGAAACCTCATCTAAATGCTTAACTTTGTTTTGACTTGATTTCTGTCAATGGTTATTAATATAAAGTAAAGAATTGTGTTGTATGGTGCAATCAAGAATCAAGAATTGCTCGTAGAATCTCTCAAGAATCAATAATAAAAGTCTAACTCAGTCAATAAAATTAAGGATTTCTGCTTATTACCATTGTGCAAATATTTATGGTGTTCTGATGCGAACTGACGGAGCCTTAGCTTCAGCTATGTATATTAGTTTTGAATATTAATCCAAAATTGCAATCCAAAATTGCTTGTAAATTCTCTCAAAATCCAGGAATCAAAAATCTAACTCCATCAATCAATGGGGAATATCCCTTATGGTTGTGTGGAAAGTTTTATCACAATATGATTCTAACTGATGGAGCATTTGGGTTTTTCAAGAAATGTCACTCCTCAACAACAACAACAACAACAACAACAATAACAAGATTGGTGGTGTTTGGGGACCAGTTCCTGGTCCAAAAGGGGCATAAAAATGTTCATCCCCTGGCAAGACAGGAAATTGAACCCAGGGCCTCATGCTTCAATTGGCATTTACAGTTCTTACCGACTAAGCCAATCATGCACACACAATGACCAGCTATGACTCAGACTGATTTATGATGACTGACTCACCATTTCATGTATTAAATCAACCTACAACTTTACTCTCAACCCAATCAAAACCTACTCCAAGGGAAAATGAAATATTTTTTTATTTGTTTATTCAGATGTAACTGTAAAATTTTTGAAGTATTTTAACAACTTTTTCTTTAAATGCTGATCATCTACAGATATTGTCACAACATATTTGATCGAGATTACAAGGCAACAATAGGAGTCGACTTTGAGGTGGAGAGATTTGAAATCCTTGGCCAGGAGTTTAACATGCAGATGTATGTTGTTGTAACCATAGTTACAAGCTAGGCCATAGCATGAGTTCAAATATTTGGGGGGGTGGGCACAGTTATAAAAACATGAGATATGTTAGGGAGGGCCTGACAACACCCTTTCTCTTACATTCTCTTATATTTTTCTTAAATTTTGGGTCAGCCCCTCCCTCTGGTACAGCCCTGACTGGAATTAACCATGAGCATTGTAATTCAGATTTAGATATTATTTCTGAAGGTTCATTGTATTTTTAGAATAAAAAAGAAGTGAGTTAATCAGTCCTTCTTGAAATTAAAAGTAGTAGAAAAGATTAAGAAAGGTATCCTTAGTTACAAAAATATTATTGCAGAAAAGAAATTGTGTATTCACTTAACTTCGACTTCATCATTTTTTAACTTAGTTGATAAAAAGCTTTAAATATCAATTGTGTAGACCCAGAAAATATCCACACCCCAACAATGGAAGGAATTTTGGATCCCCCCCCTCCCCCAGACTTTCTTGGGCATCTGGTGAGACTT
>JAOBRD020385126.1:0-19739 GCA_027575215.2 Hydrozoanthus sils
AGGTAAAATGAAGTTACTAAAGGTGCAAGTCCTTTTGACTGGATACTCTAAGTTTTGCACAGTATTGAAACCATTAATTTTGGTTTTATTAAGTTACATCAATCTATTACAGCTGTTTCTTTTTTCAAAGTGTTTGTCTGTATAGTTCTAAAATTAATATTTTGAAGTTAAGACATGTAGAATACAATGATTAAATACTGTGTTTATCACCTTATTTCAAATCATCAGCCACAGGCATACTATTCAATATAAGATAATTCAGTTGGTAATGAAAAAATGGCAGTTGATCAGATGCCTATTTAATAATTATATGGTAAACTAATGAAAATCTGAGCAAGTTTCTCCAAAATTGAGCATTTGAAAAGTATGTTGCCTTAGTTACCAGAGTTGACCAACACAACACTTGTTAATTGCCTGTGGCTGAAATTGTTAGACCATGATTTTTATTAATTAAGAAGGTCACATGTGCTAAAGCTTTTTTTTCCATCTTTAATCAGGTTCTGCTCCTGTCTTCAGCATTGAACTCCAGAACTGCCATGTTAATGGAAATTGAAAATTCACTGACAAAAGTGAGAGAGACGTTGAGGTACATAATTAGTCATTAGCTCATCTCTTTGAAATCAAGAGGCAAGGGAGACATAAGTCTCCAAATTTTATCTAGAATAATTTTTAAACCATTTGGTGTTCAAAGGCAGAAAAGAACTTTACAAGTATATATTATTCAGTGGCCAGTCTATGAATTTGTATTATCAATATTGAATCAGTTTGATACAATAGATTATGAGTTGTGACTGAATATTGTTCAATTAAATTTCAAACTTTGGTTATATATAATAATACACCTATTCTAATTCTAAATTGTACAAACATGCAGATCATTTTTGGAAACAACAGTGGAGATAGATTATCAACACGATTTGCAAAATCTTGCAACATTAGTTGAAAACACCAGGCTTTCTCTTCATAAAACTATTCAGGTTTGTATCAAATAGTAACTGGGAAACACTCTGAAATTTAAATCTTATATCAATTAGTTAGCCTAGAATAAGGGGGAAATAGTATCTCACTAAGGGTTCTGTCATTCTGAAACAATATTGGTCTTATAACAGGAAAATAGAATACATGACTGTGAAGAGCATCGTTGTGCAGCAAAGGAGTTTAATCACTCCACAAAAGATCTGAAAAAATGTTTTAGCATTTTAATCTTTTAAAGGTTTTATCTAGATTAAGTTATTGTTCAAAAAACAGTTTTGTTTTCTATATTCTTTATAGGTATGTTACCCATTATACTCTATAGGAATGCTTAAGACAGCTAAGTTCCTTTTAATGGAAATGTCTGATGGGGAAGAAAGTGGGTGGGGGGAGGGGTGAGGGGGATTGGTGGACTAAGTCTTCAAATTATATCTATATTTGAGGAGCAGATGGGGTTAACCAGATATTTGAATAAAGATTTCCTTAGTTTTTAACATTATTCATATTCTGGAGTGTGAGAATAAATTACCTAAAGGCAACTTCAATATAAACAGTCAAAGTCAGACTATGATTCGTTGATAAGTTTCACAAACCCTGATGATTGCCGCAAGGTTACAGTTTCAAGACATGTCAAAGTGAAGAGAATGAGTAAAGTGCTTTGATGTGTACATTAGGTGGATTTCAGTATGTCGTCATTGTTAACGTTTACAGATACAGCATCTCAAAGTGAATGATTATTTGAAGTTTTAGCTGAGTACATAGAATACTTTGAGAGAAACGAGGCCTCCAAAGTTGTTGAATTACAAATTAAGATTTTTGGCTGGTTGGAGAGTTGCCTCATGCAATTCCATACAATTGCTGTAAATTTTGGAGTTTTCATTGGCTCATTTCTCCGAAAGTATCCAATGTATCAAGCTTAAACTTTGACTGACTACTAATCGAATTTTCGACCTATTTTGTTTTAATGTGGAAGTTGGATTTATGTTTTATATAAATTATCTAGACAATGAAATCCGCCCGTACCGAGAAAGAGCGAGGACTTAACGCTTTTTCAAGCTTTGCCAAGATAAAAGTATGTATCGTAGTAAATATAAAAAGACAATTTCTTCCTTCTCTAGTGAGGCGACTAAACAGAACATGAGAACTAAGAATGTTATGGATCTGATTTGATATCTTTTAGAAAATGGTAGACGGCCGCAAATTAACTTGATAAACAAGACTTAAAGAATATTTTTTGTTGTTGGTTGTACCAGCTGTTTGATAACATTTTCTTCCTATCTTTTTCTAGGAAACAGATCCAGAGTCTCTCTCCTTGCCTCTTGTGTTCATGAGTCCATTTATCACACAGACCAGCAACTCTCAGTTGTCTCTACTAGACGTCTGCAGCGGAAGGTTGGAACATCTCAACTTGAAGCAAGTGGTTCGTCATAATCGATTCTTAAATGTTGTTTGTCGTTTATTCGAATCAGTGTTAGCAAACTACACGCTTTCTTTATGAGAACCAGTAACTTTCAGCTGATGCTAGCTGGGCTGCTTTTAAACTTTTTTGGTGATTTCGCTCTCAAAATGATTGTTCTTATTTCTTGATGGTTTCCAAACAGTGGGTTAGTTGCCCGGAACAATAAAAAGGCGCTTATAGAAATAAGTGTTTGTATTTCTTGTCGCGGTACGTGATAAATAGAGAAAACTTCATGGAAAGTGCGTGCGTGTTCTTATAAGAAAAGCGAGCACGCAGTTGTGTCCATTCTTTCTTCTTTTTCAAGAAGTTCGCAGCGTGATCAATTTTACGTGGTTGAGCCTTCATCGCTTTCTCAACATCACTACGCATTAATGATAACTTCTGTTGTTATCGTTGTTTATTCCATCTTGTTAACGCTCTTACGCGCGAGGTATAATGTAATAGGTGCAAAGACTGCACAAATGACACAACATCTGTTCTCAACTTTTAAACAACCTAAAGTTTTTAGTTCCTGAAATCATCTTGTAAGAACTTAAAAGTTATTTCTGATTTAATTGTATCTTGTTAACTTTATACTTCCTAATTAGTAACTCCTTTCAAATTGGTTATTATTTTGTTAGGAAATGAAACAGCAGATCAAGTTATCTTTGTCTTTTTTGAAGATTCTGTTTGTATATGACGATATATTTTTTGGGAGCAGGAGATTGGTTCTTAGTCTCTTTTGGTGGCTGTTTTTCAGTTTTTAGAGAGGCGTAACGAAGTCGTATAGAACTTTGCATGCTAAACTTTCGTTCAGAAACAAAACAAACAAAATGGGCGTGACTATAAATCAAAGTAGGAGTACATGTAGTGTCTTTTTCGCCTTCCAACACACTCGTTCGAAAATATTGGTTCAAATGCCCCGGACGGGACTCGATATTTATTTAACTCTAAAGCCTTCCATGCGTTACGTGCGCTCGCAACAAGAAGTTTAGAACTCTTTAAACGCATTGGGTTATCTCTTTGTTATAACGCGATAATATGAAGTAATGAAATTTGAACAGTTCTTTTATTTTTCGGAGATGAATAGAGACGGTGAGTTTTGATTCAATGCTGATATTAACCTGTTGGATTTTGCAGGCTAAACTGGAGTCAAAGCTTTGTCGCTTGTACAAGCAAATAAAGTGTTTGGGAGAGGCACTGTATTCTGGACTCGAGGGATCAGCAAGTGGTATGATCTTGTGTGAACATATCGGTGGGCCAATCAGATCTAGGCTCTCTAATCATGTGACCACAGTTAGCCAGTCTTTGGAGGATTGTTGCAGCCATCTTCTCTCGTTGTCAGTACTCTATCCGAACGCCCCTTGGGTAAGGCAGAAGACTTTTGTCAGACTTAATAAAGTGTATCCTTGACATTTCGCTTCATTTTTTTTTGGCTTAATTTTATACAGTAAAGACTTGTTAAGATAGTGAGAAAGATGGTGAAATAAACGTTTGAATATTATCCCATTTAATTTTTCTCGTTGAATACCGCTGAATACAGGACGGAATTTGCAAAAGTTTTTCTTTTTTTCAGAAACGCTAAAGTCATTGTATAACTTACACCTGTTACACGTTTTATTTTGACATAATTAAACTGATGTATACATCCATTTCAGTTTGTGTTTTCAAAAAGAAGTAAAGTTGCGCGTGTTTTTTTTGTGTGTGTGCTCTCTGCACAGCCTCCATTGAAGAGCTCCATCCGACCAGACTTGACGAAGGACAATGTGATGGCGCACATGCCTAATTTTGGGAAGAGAAAACATGAAGAGGTTTGTCGAATGTGATCATTATCAATTTCAATACTTTGTAAATGGTTGTAACTTTAAAAAATATAATACATTGTAAACTAGACGCAGGGCTCGAAATAACGGCCAGGCTGGCGCCGGACATATTGTCCAGTCAAAAATGATTTTGCTTGGACAAACGCGTTTTTGGCCGGACAAATTTAACCCATCTCAACTAGTTGCAACAGTGACTACATTTTGCAAGTTACATGATCTGTTAACCTCTCAGCACCGATTAGCGGTCACGACTGACAAATAGAAATTCTGCAACTGTCTCAACCAAAAGTCCGTATAGTTTGATATCATTTTTTTCGGGAACGTGACAAGATTGAATAATTTCTATCATGATTGTCAATGTCTCAAAATTGAATTTCCCTTTAAAGCGTGTCCGGTTATCCACAGATTTGTCCGGACATTACTCGATTTTGACCGGCTGTTTTTTCGAGCCCAGAGACGCTCTAAGAGTGCATGTGTACCCGGGATACAATACACAACAGACGAATCCGAGTCGTAAATTTGTTGCAACGTTTCCTAGCGATGTCCTAGCCTTCTCTTATTCTTTCTTTCCAAGAACAATCCGAACCTGAAAAACTTACTAATAAACAAATACTGCCGTCTCAGCCATAAAATATTAACGAAATTCAAGTCCGCTTAAGCGCCCTGTACATCTAACATCAGAGCGCCCAACCATCTGAAGCGACAGTAACTGGCCACAAACCCCCCCTAGACATAAGCTTACACTGAGCTAAATTAGGATTGAACGTTTAAGCATTTAAACATCTACAAACAAGACTGCGATCAATAACATAATCAAAAAGAAAATATCGTTGACAAAACTATCTAATAATACACGATATAACGCTTAACATAAACTTATCAATCTGATAATAGAATCAATTTAGGTCTTTCCAGTCTGTTGCCTTTTCTCTTGTCGAGCGATTTCCTGAATATGGCGTCAATGTTGTTATTGTGAATGTGGTTTATACTGTGGAGAACTAAGAGTTAGAGTAGTATTTTCCTCTGAATTTCCTTTGAGTTAATTTGAGTGTGTTTGAGTTTGGTCCGTTTTAAGCTTTTTGTTTCGCGGAAAGACTCGTTTCGAAAATGACACTCCTTGATATCTTTTAGTCTAAGTCGACCGCGAACGACGTGTGAACTTCAGAGCAGTTCGAGGGTCTTTAGAAGTAGTTTCTTCGTCATCTTGAACATGATGCTTCCGTCAGAGCAAACTTTCAAGAATTCCTTATATGGCTCCTCTTTAACATGCGTTCATTAGTTAGTGGTCTGAAGTAAGACAACACCTCGATACTTTAATTCCCGCAAATAAGAGTTTATTTATGTTAACATTTAATGCTTTGTCAGGTTGGATTAGTTGTGGACGCGCTCTTAAAGGCTTTCAACTACACGAAGCACATGTTATCACTTGAGGTAATTTTCGTATCATTGTCATCATCTTCATTATAATAAAGAGGGGGGGGAGGGCAAAAAGACTTTGCTAGCTTCCCCCGTTTTAAGGTGTTTCCGTCAAGGCAAGTCTCTCTTTTTATGGTCCACCAGACCGTACATCAACTTTTACTTATTCGTCTTTCAAGATGAGAAATCCTCAAGGAAGATTTCGTACCATCAGAGCGTGAATCAAGTCATATTGACTCTTATGAGCTCTTATTTGTTCGTCTTTCTAGATGAAAAGCCACAAGGAAGAGATTTCGTTCCACGAGAACTTATGACAACTCTTACTTATTCGTCTTTCTTGATGAAAATCCACAAGGAAGGTATTTTGTTCCGCGAGAACGTATATCATCCTTATTTGTTCGTCTTTCTAGATGAAAATCCACAAGGAAGAGATTTCGTTGCTTGGGAACGTATATTAACTCTTACTTGTTCGTCTTTCTAGATAAAAATCCTAAAGGAAGAGATTTCGTTCCGCGAGAACGTATATCAACTCTTACTTGTTCGTCTTTCTAGATAAAAATCCTCAAGTAAGAGATTTCGTTCCACGAGAACGTATACCAACTCTTACTTAATTGTTCGTCTTTCAAGATGAAAATCCCAAAGGAAAGAGATTTCTTTGAAAAGTTCACCAGACTGTATATCAACTCTTACTTGTTCGCCCATCAGAGCGTATGTCAACGCTTGTTTGTTTGTCTTTCTTTATGAAAATCCTCAAGCTAAGGAAGAGATTTCGTTCCACCAGACCGTATATCAACTCTTACTTGTTCGTCTTTTAAGATTAAAATCCTAAAGGAAAGAGATTTTTTTGGAAAGTTCCAATAATCTATCTGACGTACACTTCATAACTTGATTCCTCTTTGGATGTCTTTTTTCCCACGTCTTTTAGATCTTGCTCAGCCTTGAGTGTCTTCATACATGTGTCGGCTCATGAGAATCCTCATCAGTTGGAGTCTTTCTTCCCAACCTCTGACATGTTATTCAATGGATTTTCTTTGCACATGTGGGATATCACTTTTGTAACGGAACATACACGGCGGTGACGTCGTTTCAATAATCCCAAGAGGAATCAAGTTATGAATATTTTGTTCAACCAGTCCGTATATCAACTCTTACTTGTTCGTCTTTCAAGATGAAAAATTTTAAATCTTTAGTATGTCTTATTTGTTCGTCTTTCTAGATCAAAATCCTCAAGGAAGAGATTTTGTTCCACCAGACCGTATACCAACTACAAGTAGATTACTCGGAGTCTTTACTGGATGCAGTGAGGTAAGTTTTTTGTATTAGTTCTTAATTAAATGTCTGTTGTGAACAATAGAACGAAGGAATGATTTCTGTTGGCAAAACTCAGCAAAAGTCAAAGTAACCATGTAAGCTTCCCCTCCATAAAATGTTAAATTGTTCTCTAGTTGTTTTTTATTCTTATTTTCTCTCTCAGCTGTATATTCAGAACAATGGATAACCATGCAGCGATTGCTTGTGGCCTGATTAACAGTTAGTTTAATCTGCACTTCGTTAGGTCAGCTTACGAGGAATTCGAAAGAAATGCTGCCAAGATGATCTGCAATCCTCTTTCAGGTTAGTGTTATGGTGCGATACAAACAATTGATTTTAAAAGGCAGTCTCTCGACCTAAATAAGGCGTTATTTGTAAATCCAGTCCCTTGATCTGGATAAAGGCGTTAACTGTAGACCCAGTCCGTTGGCCTGGATAAGGACGTAATCTGTAGTCCCAATTTCGACCAAAATCGTTTAACTCCTTGAGACCAGAAAATCGATGGTCTCTTTTCCAAAACATCTATTGTTTCGACTCCTCTAGACAAGTATAATAAGACTAGGGGGCGTTCTCAATTTCTGTGTTTCATTTTTCTTGCAGTGATTTTAATGCATTACAATGAGCTGAAACGCACCGCTTCAGAAGATGCACTGAGAAATTTTCTTTCGATTTTTAAGGACAATGAAGATCTGGTAAATATATTAGTTTTATTTCTTGGACCCTTTATGGTAAAGATTTCAAAAAGAGCTGAAGCTAAATTGAATCAATTTTGATTGTTGCTTTGGCGAACTTGCTTTATCTACCGTTGTATGCAGTTTAAGTAGTTTCCTATTTTTGTTGGCCATAGTGGCTGTTCAGTATGCTTGCCTGTCAGGGGTCGATTCGTTTCCCCTGCCACCAAAATTGTGTTTGTTTTGAACACTTAGTTGCTCGGATTTTCCTCTCCCACAACATTTTTGAAACTTGAAAAACAGGAAAGAGAAGGAAGCAAAGAAAATAAAATAGAAAATTTGGAATTCTTTAATCTTTTTACAGTGTTGGCATATTTGTTATTATTATTATTTTTATTATTATTATTTTATTCTTGTTGCTGTTGTTACTATATAACCTTTAATTATTCTTATTAATACTGTAGATAGGTTTAATTTATTAGTAGTAGTAGTAGCATTAGCAGTAGTACTAGTAGTAGTATTTTAATGGTATAGATTTTTAAAAATGAGACGTCTTTCCTATCTATGTTTAGCTGGCAGATGCTGTTGAATGTTTACAGGTGAAGGAAGGTCAAGGAACGCATGGTAAGATTGGCTTCATGTTTTCGTCATTAGAAATTTTGAAATAGCGAATTTACTTCTGCCAGAGCTGAATGAAATAAAAGGAAACGAATCTCAGAAGACAAGGTTTTGAGGGGTAAAATAGTGGTCTGGTTAGCCCAGTTGGAGCCAATTTGTCATGCGGAATGCCTGGGTTCGACTCCCGGTGCCTTACCTTCACTTAGGGTCTTAAAATAACTGAGGGGAAGATGTCACCTTTGCTTTAACATCCGCAAACGGTCGGTTAGACCTTCACGTCTTCTCGGATAAGGATGTTGAATTGTAGGCCGTGTAGAAACCTCAAATAGCCCTAAATGTAATAGACGTCCTAAATGTAATAAGAATTTCGCCCAAAATGTAATACAAGTTTGGTCCTAAACGTAATAAACCCGTTATTACATTTTGGGCCTAACATCGAGACCTCAAATGTAATAACAGTTCCTAAATGTAATAAAGTGCCAAAGTGTAAAAGCGGATATTCTTCTAAATGTAACAAAAATAATTTATTTTTCCACTATAACATACATATTTTGGAGTGCAGAATGGTGTATGCAAACTTATGTAGGTGAAATAAATTGTGTTTTATTTCCACATAGGGCTTCTTCTAATCCTGTGCTGACGTCTCTTTTGTATAACTAGTTCTTTTCAACATACTCTAACGAAATCGTGAAATTCTTACGAGATGATTTCTGTTTTGCTAAAGGCTGTTGATGCAAAGGGGTGGGTGGAAGGAGAAAAGAGATACAACCGTAACTATAACTGCATAACAACAAAGACTTTATTTAGTTGTCAGGTGGTGGATACAAGAGTTAAACTGTACTAAGGGTAACTGGAAGAGGAGAGCTCAAGCAAACTTTGAAAATAGAATGGTTAATCGAGCTAAGTAGTCTGGTGATATGGAAACGATGCAAAATACATTCAGAAGAATATCCGCTTTTCTACATTGGCACTGTTATTACATTGGGCCCCGATGTTAGGACTTAAGTGTAATAAATTACATTTAGGACCAGTGGTTTATTACATTTAGGACCAATCTTGTATTAATTACATTTAGGACCTTTAATACATTTAGGTCCAAATTTTTATTACATTTAGGGCCATTTGTTACATTTGAGGCTCACTACAGGCCCTCGGAGACCTGTTGGATTTTCTGACTACCCAAAAGTATTAAAGACTATACACTATAATTTATTCGTACAAGCCTCTTAAGAAAGTTGAAATTAACCTTCCTCTTTGTTGTCTATGAAATCCGAATTTTCTAACGTACAGTCTTGAGATGTTTATGTCCTTTGTAGGCCTCTGATGAAACTTGAGTTCTTAAAATGTTTGGTTGCCATGCATAAAACTGAAGTCCTTTCAGAGTTTTTCATTTTAGTTTTGTTTGTTTTTTTCCTATGGAAACTTATTTGATGTTTTTTGTTGTTTTTTATAGGTACTTTTGCAGTAAGCGAGTTTGGGGAACATTTTTTCAACTCTCTAAATACGTTATTAAGAGAGCATGTGACTAAGCGGGATTCAAATATGAAAGAGCTGCTTGATCTAAAGACTGGAACCAAGGGAAACGCTCCTGGAGAAAATGTAGAGAAGACTGGGCGCCAATCTTCCCAGAAACCCCAGCAAAGTTCAGCACGCGAGCGTTGTAACTCGAGGAACCATGACAAAACTTTGCAAAGTATGTGCTCAGAAGGTCTTGAAACTTCTCGCTGTTCAAATGCTGAGTCCCTTGATACTGAGAACAAGGAATATTCAACAGACACTTGCAAAGAATCGACGTGTCCAGAAAATTACTGCACTGAGGTTTTTTTTCCTGGTGGAACTAATAACAAAGACTTTCTTGCGGGCAATTCGCCACAACCAGACAGCTCTGTCTCAAAAGAGGATATCAGTTTAGGCACAACCATGCATACTTCGAGCTTCACACAAACTCGTTTTGGAAACGTTTGAGCCGAAAGCTCAATGTTAAAATCTCAAAATGCGATACAGTATTTCCCAGGTGTTTTTTTAATTATTTTTATTATTAAGTATTCTTTGCCGTTTGTTTTTAATATAAAATTCCTGTTTATTGGACACGTCGCAGTTGAAAAACTGAATCATAGTGTAAATACATAACACAAAAATGTTTATACACAGAAACAGCTAATTACAACTTTATGTATGTGGGTACAGTCTACCGTGTCGTAAAGTGCTCAATACTAATGGTAGCAGAGCAAAGTATATAAGTAAGTAAAATCAAAGACAACGCATCGGTTCTCTCTGATATTCGCGCGTAGGTGCTCGTCAGAGATTTTTATTCATTTAGAAACATGATTTCTACTTACTTATGTAATTACAACTTTATAAATTTACATTAAAAATATTTATAAAAATTTTTAAAAATATAGAATTTGTTAAGGTAAGAAAATAGCTGCCACCGTTTAATATCCTACAAGTATTTTTTGTTCTTAAGTTGTTGTTTAAAGTTCGGTTTTCCTGTTTGGTAGCAGGCGGCTTATCGGGTAGCGGTATCAATATGTTGTGTTGGGCTTGTGTTTTAGCTTGTGTTGTCTTGAAGTCTGGAACGCCATTGGTTGCCTTTTCAAATTTTTCTCTTTTGTTCATCAAGTTAGAAAACAGTATTAAAACCTGTACAACAAAGAAGCCACCACTTGGTAGATTAGAGCTAAATTGGCGAAAGAGCTCAAAACACAATACTTCATTTATTATTGGGTTATAAGTTATTTGGCCAAAAATGCGCAACATCAAATTTTGATGGGGCTACCGGGGAACAGGGGAGGGGGCATAAAGTACCCGCGGCCAATAACTCTAAAATGATCGAAGATATTGAAGCCAAACTTGGAGATCCAATAGGACATCATAAAACAATAAATTTTATGTATTATTTTGGTGTATCACGTCATTGTGACTTCAGAATTTCGGAAAAACTCAATTTTTGGGCAATCCACTTATTCAAAAATGAAAATATAATGTTTTCGATTGAATAACTTCAGAAGTATCTATAATTGCAGTTGTAGCATGGATATAAACCCTATTCCGACTTGACTTTTTTTGGTGACCCTCAGTTGGGGGGGGGGTTGTAATTAGTTTTGTGACGTCTTCGAATAATAAATATTTAAGTAGAGGTTAGCAACACAGACACTAACCACTTCCTGTTTTACAATACGTCAACCCTAAATCATTGTTAAGCGCCTTTGTGCATCTACCTAAATATGGAAAAGGCGCTATATAAATGCTAAACATTGTTTTTGTTGTTGTTGTTGTTATTATTATTATTATTATTATTATTATTATTATTATAATTATTATTGCTCTTTGAAATCAGCGCAGTCACATTATGCTCCCACTGGTCTGGATAAGATTAAACAGTAGCACTTCACTGTATTGTTCACTCATTTCTATAATTTATACGTTGACATCTAATAATTTTATTTAGCAAGATTGAACTGAGAAAATCATATATGGTGAAAACTCTGCTTCGTGCAGTACTTAAAATTTCTCGTTCGTTGGGCGGTACGGTAAACGCGTACATGTGTTTGTAAAAAAACACTCCCAACAATCTCTAACCCTTAAATACAATACCACAACATACCATACATTATGATACCATAACATACTATACCGTACCATACATACAATACCAGTCACACCATACCATACAACGCAATACCATACCTGCCATACTATATTATGCAATACCATACCGTGTCATACCATGCTTACCTTATCTTTCAATTTCACACCATAACATACCAAACCATGCCACGCAATACCATACCATGCCTTACCATGCAATACTATACCATGTCTTACCTTACTATGCAACACCATGCCATGCTGTACTATATCTAACCATTCAATTTCATACCATATGTACCATGCCATATGATACAATTCCGTAACAAAACAAAACATACCATGCCATACTATTCCATACCATACCATGCCATACTATTCCATACCATGCAACACCATACTATACCATACCATGCTCAGTGTGTTTATATGTTCAATGTTTATTTACCTTTACAAATACTTGGTTGATCCCTTATAATCTCTTGCGTCATATCTCGTTGCCCTGTCGTAAAAGCGCTGTTAAATAACATTCACTTGGACTATAATGGACGGCGATAATCTAGGCCAGCGTTTGACTTGCTATAAGAGTGGCATTTCTTTGCCGTAAAGCAGGTTTGGTACCGATTGTTATTAGTGTTAGTTTGTAAATAAAACTTCTTTAACAATGAGCTTTGAGCATTTTTATGTCAGAACTGATATTCTGATATATCTGACTCGTTATTCATTCAAACAACTTCACCAACAATTTGAAATCCCTAAAATAGTCCAACTCATCAAAATAGTCCGAAAACTTGTGGCTCATGACGGAAACTTTTTGGATCGAGCAAAGCTCTTATCAATGATTTTAGTTCTTATTTTATGAAGGAACCGATTTCAGATTTAAAAGTAGTGCATGTATTACAGTCTTCAGATCTAATCTGGCGAGAAAATTCCTTTCTTGCAGCAAGTTATTATCCGGCTCAAAATGATCGCCTTCCGTTATGGTCAACGTTGGCCGGTGTTATAGTGTTCACGGCTGCAATAATGATCGCTTTACAATTACTGTTTAACAGTGCTTAAAGGGCCAATGACACTAAAATGAGTGACAGATAAAAGATTAAACACAAATCCGAAGTTTGAGAGAACTCCGATAAAAAGTCGCGAAGGTAAAGCTGCTTGTGGTTTTTATCTTTCATGCTTATTTTTGGTCCTCTTTTAAGGTCGCTCGGCCAAAAACTGCATTTGTTACGTGGCTTTGGGTTTTATGACGTATAGCGGTTGGAAAACTAACATGTCGTAAGAGACAATGAGTCGACATCGACAAAAGAGCGAAAGGGAAAAGGGAAATACTGCTGTACAGATTCGCCAACAACTTCAGCTGCAAGAATAATATCTATATTTCAGGGATAGCAATGGCCGTTTACCATTTGCACGAAAAAAACCGGTTGGAAAGGATGAAAATTTTCGCGGAGTAATGGTGCAGTTTCTGGCGTGACAGACCACATGTGACAAGGCTCTCGTGATCGCGCGGTGACATTGAGTTGTTGCAATGCTAATGTTTATCAAAAATCATTTCAGAGGCAAGCAACACAGATTATGTTCTAAACTTCCAAAAGGAAACTTGGAGGCTCGTTGAAAGCAATAAGCACTGAAACTCGCCAAATGAATGAAAAATATTCAATTACTATTTACTGAGCTCAAGTTTGTGTCACGGCTCAGGCTGCAGTCTGATCAAGATCGAAAGAAAGATCGTAAAATCAAGGTCAAATTCCACATAATATCTAACAGCATCAGTTTAAGTAAATTAAAGAACTTAGAAAAAAATAACTAGTGCAATGATTTTCAACTGAAAGCAGAATAGTTTGTAAAGCGCGCGAAAAACTTGTTCGATGGAGTCTGGGACGAGAAGGAAGTCGCAAATGGTACAGAAATTTTCGGTCATTCCGGTTGGAATGGAAAAAGAGGAATACGTTTGAGGTTTTCCAAATTCTTCGAAAATTTTTCAGTGGAATAGAACGTACCATTCGAACTTCTCCCCGAAATTTACGGTTTTTCTTTGCTGATGGTAAGCGGCCAATATATTTGTTTCCCAAAACCCAACCGCTTGACGTCATTCGTCCCCAGGCCCCGTTCTTAGGGAACCAAAATTGAGGAGAAAAAAGTAACTTCGCGTCTTTTTACCGAGACTCCCTTTAACTTCGGATTTGTGCTTATCAAATGGAAGTTTTTGAGATTGTAAAAATAATCAGTTCCGTGTCAAATTCACCGCTAAATGAAATACCAACCCTAAATAAAATAAAAATCAACGCTAAATGAAATACCAACCCTAAAAGAAATAAAAATCAACGGTAAATGAAATACCATCCTAAATGAAATAAAATGACTCACCCTAAATGAAATAACACTAAACTTCGGTAATGAATAGCAAATAGGAAATGGCATTGATAATTACGAAAAATCAATAAACTACAAACCTGTTTCTGCAATAGTCAAAGATGGTGTACGAGCAGACCAGCAATGCCTGCAAAGAAAGAAAATCTGTTTACTGGTAGCGTGAACAAAATCTAAAAGCTACATCTTATATCATTGTACTTTCTCAATCTTCATTCTGTTTTTGAAGAGAAGTTGAATTACTTTTTCAAAAGTTTTTATCATAAAAACCATCATCTTGCGTTGGCATAACTAGACTGTTTAATCACACAAAAAAGATTCCAAATTATCACATTTTTTATTGATTTTGACAAAGGCATGCATTATTTTATAGCTGTTTAGACTATTACCATATCCGTCGTTATTAGTCAATAGTAATTTACTTGCCTGAGCTGTGAGTATAAATCCAATAATCTGTGGGTGAAATGAAGATTCGAGCCATAAGTTAGCACAGTTGGGTTTGTTTTGGAATATGCAGTTTCTCGAGTTTTGAAGGGCAGAGCATAGTTAATATACGGACTGGTTAGGAAAGCCAGCAAACCTCAAAAGGGAAATACAAAGAATGTACAAAAATGCTTTGTTTTATGTTGAACGAACCGTGATCCTGCACATTCTTTGTTTCAGGTGTTAGTGAGAATATTTTGACTGGCTATTTTGTTGATTTATTGCATTTCAAAAGCTTTGCTAGCTAATACGTATTTTCATAAAAAAAAAAAAAAATAGAAAATACATCTAATCAATTTATGAACAATTTTCCCGGTACTTTCTTGGATTTCCGAGTTTCGCTGTTTTGCCAGAATAGGGTTGTTTCAGAATTTTGCTACCAAAAAACATCGATTGTGTAAGCTAAAATTTGGTCTTAAGACAAAACCTGGAATGGCAATGGTTCGTTTGTTGGCAGCGGTTGTCGGGCTAGTGACGATTACGAAACATTAATGGGTCACCACAATTGAGGATGGAAGTTAGAGAAAACATAAATCATGTGACAAGCATTGCGTGTGGTATCATAATATGGGACAATACTTACAAAACCACCTTAAATCATTGATAGTCGTACAGAAAAAGCAGTTAGAATCAGTTTTCGCCTTTTCTCATTTTCAATCTCACACGTTTCCAATCTTTAAGAAACTCAACTTATTGAAACTGCCAGATATAATTAAACTTCACACAATTCTTTGTATGCACCAAGATTACAATAGCCGTCTTCCTAGAGCATTTAATGATTTTTTCAGTTTTGTGAAACATCAGCACCAGTAAAACACTCAACTTGCTTTAAAAACCATTTACACTCTGTCTCTCGTACGCATTAACTACGGACTGCACAACATACACTTCTACGGACCAAAGCTTTGGACTTTAGTAGACGAAGAACTGATCATGAAATCTTCAAATGTCTTTTTAATTAATTAAATCAAAATTAAAATTACGCTTCATTTCCGAATAATAAGCCTTTCAAGCAATATATGTTAATATGGTAATTTATTTCCCTTTTTTCCGCCGCTTAGTATGCTGATTTTTGGGTTTCTTTTGTATTATTTTACAATTGCTTTTGTCGTGTATTCTAGTTTACAAAATCCTATAGCATTTTGAATATTTAATTATATTTTGCACTCCTGACCTTAATTAATTGTCTAAAGGTTAGCCCTTATGGTTATTTTCAAGTGGCCTACACTCATCAAACTGTAAGGATTTTTTTTTTATATAATTGTCATATTTCCTTTAATTAGAATGTAAATAAAGTTATTGTCGTTGCTATAGCACTTACCATAAAGTCCGTCTTGATATCAACAAAATCAGCTATCACACCAGCGAGTGTGGGGCCGAGAAAAGCTCTAAAGGGATGATTTGGAATTGCTTTTTATTTGACTGAATAGTCTGGGCATGTCGGGGGAGAAAGATGGCTGGTTTTGTTTCATAACTATCTTATACTGTCATTTACAAGTGTACAGATTCTGTGTAAAGCTACTGTCAGGACTGATAATACAGTTCGTACTTCTGTACTCCAAGGTGATAATTTCTGCTTTGCTCAATTTTCCTTTCGAAATATGTGGTTGTTTACTGTTTCAATTCTATCCGTCACTTCTCTACCTCGACACATTATATTGTTTATGTAAAAGTGAAAAGCACTCAGTTATGGGTTACCAGCGTGCGGCCGGGCAACCAGCTCGTGGCAACAGGGGGTTGAAGATACGATACAGTGTTGAATACAGTAGCTGCACGTTGGAATGCACCGTGCAAGTCACCGGAACGTCGTCGTCGGCATCCACGTCTCTGAGGAGGCGATGGTTAGCACACAGGGCGGGCGGGGCAGGATCTCGCGTGGCTGTGAAATGTTTAGTTTTAAGTTTTCATGGCTACGAGAACAACCTACAGAAGATTTCACCAATCTTCACTGATTTACACCTTTAAGAAAACGCTTTCTCTCTTTCTATTCACGAAACGTAACTCAGACTGAAGAGAGAGCAACCTACCCATAAGTGATCGAAAAGGCAAGCAAGAAGTGTGTTTTTTGAAAGCCGTCCGTATTCGATGTTATCGTCGTCGTATCTCAAACTCGAGGACAAGAAGTGACAACGACGACGTTAGAAAACAATAGTGAATACAATAGCTGCACGTTGGAATGCACCGTGCTGGCCACCTGCACGCCGTCGTCTAGAAAATTACAACGTCAAAAGCTCAGTTTTGAGGTTTAACAACTACGAGAACGACCTACATTAAATTTTGTCAATTTTCATCTCCTTTAAGAATAACACTTTCAGCTTTTTCTCTTCGCAAAGCGAAACTCTGACAAAAAAGAAAGCAAACTTGCTATACGTGATTGAAAGAGGCAAGCAAGAAGTGTGTATTTTATAAGATGTCGTCGTAGATGTTGTCGTCCTCGTTGCTTAAAAACGTCCCTTCTATTAGCTCGTGGCCGATTGGCGGTCTCACCCACTTTTCACCAATTTCAATCTCAGTTTGTTCTTAAAGTCCCTATCAAGCTTATTTTTTTAAGTTTTAGATGGAAAGTTTAACCCTTTGATAATAGTAAATATTGAAAATAAAACCTTTTCTCGCCGTTCCTGTAACATTTTTTAGACTCGAAGCGTGCAATGATGACGTAGCAGGAGGCATATGACGTGGCACGAGGCATGAAGCAGAGACAATCTTTTTTATCCCAAAAAATTCAATTCTGGCTACAATAGTCACATTGTTATAACTTTAATCAATGAATTATTCCCTTGAAATCGTTTGAAATAAAAATTTTATTACATTTTTTAACAGAAATGAATTTTTTTAAACAAAAACCACATAACTCACTGCTGCTACGTCACAGGTTACCAGTCCCCGGCCTGCTTGGTCAAAATTTACATTCCAATCTTTTTTGATTAAACAGCGTACTTAGACGTAGACATTTTCTTTGGTTATTCAATTTTTTAGTTCACAGATGACAACAGTTTTAATATCTGGAACTTAAAAAAATAAACTTGATAGGGACTTTAAGGAGTGCAGCATAGTATGATCGAGAGTGTTTTTCTAAAAGTTGGCTATAATTATTGCTTAAAATTCACATTTAAAGAAAAGTTAAGAGTACTAAATTAAAACGAAATTAAAATTGCTCAGAGAAAAATTTATCCCAAATGCGCAAAGTTGAGATATAGAACAGGAAACAACTGCAGCTTTAACAAAGAAAATATTTGCTTGAAAATAGAATTTTTATGTCTTCTCTCTTTGACCAGGTTTTGTTTGATAGTGAAGGGGGACTGGGTTAGGGTCAGGTGTCAACGATCATCACGTTCACCCCTCAGGGGGTTTTTGTGACAAGTCACAAGATTTGGCATTAGTTAGGTGCTTGTGTGCTTGTGCTTTTTCAGTCGGCTTTATCATCGTTTGGAGTGAGAAGCTGCGTTTGACACCCACCTCCTTCCCCAGATCCGCCAGCTTTCTCTTGTAGTACAATAAGTGTTATTGCGTTTTTCTTGGCCCACACCTTTACTGGGCAAACATATTATAACAAATTTCATTGTTCTTTCTTTGTTCAATAAAAGCGGCTATGGACCTGTTGTCCATAGCTATATTGCTTCAGTTTAAGTGTGCTTAATTTTTGTTGCCCCGTAAACAGAGCTCAGGCAAGAGCAGTATTTAAGGGTTTTGTTTGGGCGGAGAGAGGAAGACATAAAAAGCGAAAAACGACCAAAGGTTGTTAAATATCGTCACCTTTCAAAATATTTGTTTAAGCTTTCCGACATAAAAAACGTTGACCTAACCTTCACTTTTTTATTTGCTCAGCAAAATCTTTCTCAAATTTTTAATCGCTGACATGTACAGTTTGTTTGTGACAGGTTTTAAAGCATGCAGTACAAGCCTGCAATGAGACCTCAAGTCTTTTACTTGATAATACACGGGGTTTTTGCCATCGTTGGTGTAAAGGGACATTGTCCGCCCATTACTTACTTCTATTACAGCTTTGGTGAGTATGAATTGAAAATCTGTTAACTTTGCTTCCTATACCATTGGACTGGCGGCATATAATACCCCACCCCCCTAAATTGGGTTCCTAGGAAGTACCATTGTTTTGACCTTTTCCCTTACATACATTACCTTGTTCGCTATATAAAGAGATTATCAACTGACAAGTGCACTTCTTTACCCTATATTTTACTTTCCCTGTAACAATAATTTAATATTGTGAACTTTCAAATACTGAAAGAGATGAAAGAAAATGATGAGGTGCAAATCAATAAAAATCTTTTGTCGTTTATACTTTAAATGAAAGCTAACACCGGGGAAGATATTCATTCCCTCTCGCACTTCGTAGTTCCTTTTCGTCACAAGATTTCGCCGCCAAACCGTAGGTTAATTTTTTTTTATTTTCCGAGGTCTAAAGCTAAACACCAATAAACTGAGTAATAAGCCAGAAAAAGAAATATATAAAATTGATTGATAGCATATAACCGTTTTCTTACAACTATATGATCAATGTTCCTTTTTCAAAGTGTTTCTCTTCAAAACAGATTGGTTTCTTGAAGATCACAAGGTGGAAACTTACGAAGTTCCTAATAAGGACTGGTGCTACGCTCGCTGTATTAATGACAAGTGGCAACGATGTCGTCCTCTCAATTATAAAATAGAAACAGAGGTTAACAACAGGAACCACAAGTGTGTTATCAACTACTCAACCAGGAGCCAACATCCAGGATCTATGAAGAACCGACCAGGATGGGTGTACGAGGAGGTTAGTCTTATTTGGGAGGTATGTGTAGAGAGTACCAACTAATATAAACATACCGGTTCTTGAATTACAGGAAACGCTATGAGATTATCAAGTAAGTCTTGAAATTTAGAAAACACAACAGGTACATTGTAGATTCTGTGCGTTCTATAAATTCCATATTGCTCAAATACTAAAGGAAACTTTAAGAGAACATGGCGCCCGAGCGAGTGGCCATTTCCCCGCCGCAAACAACTTCTACAACTGCACCGTAAATATTCACCACCATTATAGTCACA